>CDEZ01020120.1:0-13333 GCA_000826365.1 Acanthamoeba royreba
TTCTTCCTCACCGTGCGATCACCGTGGGCGACCCTTGTGCTAGAAAAGTGGCTAGGACCCTAACCCTAACCCTAACCCTAAGGTCGTGCTGTCAAATTGCTCGATCCTCACCAGTGGATCGGACTCGGATAAAACGTCTTCCTGGTGAAGGTTCCTTCAGCGCGACCCGCACCCACCACCCACCAACAACAAGAAGAGGAGAAAGTCAGCCGTAAGGACCACCATAACCACTTCCTGTTCGCACAAAGAAGTGAAAACAAGGCCTAACAAAAAGAGAGACATGTACCGGCACGAGATGCGCAGCTCCACCTTGCTCACCGTGTTGTCCACGCCTCCCCCCACGTACGCTCCCGGCACTTGCATGGTGATGATATATCCTCTCTTGCGAGCCGAGTGTCTTTAAAAGATATAATCTGTAGAGAAAGCACAGGTGGCTCTTGGTGGGCTAGGTTGTTCGACCCGTGGTCAGTTGTTTCCACGGCCGCGTTCTTCTCTGTGGTCGCAATTATTGGTTCGCATAAAGCTTGTTGCATTTTTTACATTCCAGTGTTACAATTTTGATGTTTTTTTGAAAATGGTTTCTGAAACGGCCAATTGAAGTGCCAAAAGGGCCAGCGCGGCCAAACAACAGCGTCGCGTTGGTTGTTCGCTCTCGACTAAGAAACCATCGGCAAGCTGCATCAGCAAGGGCCCAGAGCCAACGCGGCAGGTACAGGACCTAGCAAGCAGGAGTTGGCACACAGGCTCTTATCAAGCCACTTTGATGGATATTGTATTCTTTGGAGAATCCAACTCCGGAGTGCACCAACACAAATTAGACGACTTGACCGGAAGCTGCGCTTGCGGAAGCAAAAACACACCATCATCATCATCATCAGCATGTTGCAGCGAGCAGGAGGAGCGAGACGCCAGACAGCGGCAGTGACGTGGGCCGCCACAACAACCTCCGCAGCAGCGCGCCCAGCTTCGGCCCCGCTGTGGCGCAAGCAACAGCAGCTGCTGCAGTCCTCCTCGTCGTCATTCGCGACCGCTCCCGGAACCGGCAAGTGGGACGCCGTCGTGGTGGGCGCCGGTCACAACGGACTTGTCGCAGCCGCCTATCTCGCCAAGGTTCCCATTTCAAAAATAATCAAAGTCTATTAAAGGATCAACAAATTAAATAACCATCATAACATGATCTGTTGAATTTTTATTTTTCCAAATTTTTTCGAGATTTTTTCATTCCAAAATAGATTAAATTCAATGAATGAATTTCATTAAATTAAATTAAATTAAATTTGAAACTTATCATGAATTGGACGGTGGGGGTGCAGGCGGGCAAGCGGGTGGCGGTGGTGGAACGACGACATGTGGTGGGCGGAGCGGCGGTGACGGAGGAGCTGAAGCCGGGCTACAAGTTCTCCCGTGCGTCGTACCTCTGCAGCCTCTTTCGCCCCGACATTTTCACGGACCTCAAGCTCAAGGAGGTACAGTTGATGGCGATCATGATCGTGATGACTGAGAAAATGCTGATGATGTACATGATGATGTTGTACATGATGACGGTGGTGTGTGTAATGATGTGCTGACGTTGAGACATTCTTTAGAAATATGGAGTGAAGCTGTACCATCGGAATCCGTCCTCTTTCACGCCGCTGCTTGATGGGCGATACCTTCTTATGGGAGGAGGAACAATGGAAGAGACCCAACGTGCCATTGCCAAGGTTCACCCAAGCCCCTGTGGAATGTGGTTTGGCCCCAATACTGACACCCTTTTCGGAATACTACAAACAGTTCTCGAAGGCCGATGCAGAGGCCTACCCACACTACGAAGCCATGCTGGAAAAGTTGGTCACCTTTGTCAATCCGCTCATCGACGAGATACCTCCCGATGTGACTGGCTCACTCCTTGCAGGAGGTCCTAAAGAGGTGTGTAGGTCTCTTCCTTGATGTTTCATGTATTCCTGTGAATCCAACAAGGTATTAAGGGACATATTGATGGCAGATCATGAACAAGCTGAGTACCTACTCGCGACTCGCCAAGCACGCAGCCAAGTTGGGAAAGGATGTATCCACCCTCTACGAGATCATGACTGCTCCCGCTGCTCAAGTCCTCAACAAGTGGTTCGGTATGCACTTACCCTTTATTGTGTTTGGAGTGTATCGCTAATCGGATGATTCGTAGAATCGGAACCATTGAAATCTACATTGGCAACTGATGCGATCATTGGAGCTATGACAAGCCCCAACGTGCCCGGAAGTGGATATGTTCTGCTGCACCACGGTACGCTACACTTGCTTCTTCCTCAAGTGGTACTGTTGATTGTGCTGACCTCAGCACCTGGTCGTGACGGCGAAACATCACAATCCATCTCTCCTCAGTGATGGGTGAATCCGATGGTATCCCAGGCGCCTGGAGCTATGTCGAAGGTGGCATGGGAGCACTGTCTCAAGCCATCGCTGCTGCAGCCAAAGATCAGGGGTACTTAGCATGTCCTTAAGAAGAGTATGAAGGAAAACCCGATAACCTGAACATGAACCTTCATGTTTAACAATCAGAGTGGCCATCTACACCGACGTCCAGGTCAAGTCAATACTGGTTTCAGGTACGAAAGGACAGTCAGGGTAAGTAGGAAGCTTGTCAAATTTAAGAGTGTCGCGTGTGGTATTAGGTCGTGGAGCGTCCGGCGTAGAATTGGCTGATGGTACGCGGCTTGAGAGCGACCTAGTTCTCTCCAACGCGACTCCAGAGGCCACGTTCCACTCTCTGTTGCCACAGGAGGCCCAGGCCAAACTTCCCCAGAGCTTCAGGTACGCATCAAGAAACAATGAAGGTCCATGCGCTGGCGCCCTAAAGTTGTTGTCTTCAATTAAGGACACAACTGAAGCACTACGACTATACCTCGCCTGTTATGAAGATCAACATAGCTATGAACAAGATCCCCAACTTTAGCTGCTTGCCCAATAGAGAGCCTGGAACAGGTACACAGGCCACTTCTGATTGAGTACCACATCATTGCCTCACGTTCCCAAACTCCAGTGGGACCTCACCACTACGGCACAATTCATCTGGGTTCCGAGAGCATGGAAGACATTGAGGCCGCTTATCAGGACGCGCTTCAGGTACAAATTATCGAGTCTTGTAGAGATCGTAGATGTCATAACTGTGTTTGGGTTAGGGTATTCCCTCGCGAAAACCGGTGATCGAGATGACCATACCGTCGTCGCTGGATCCCACGCTTGCCCCCAAGGGCCATCACGTTGCATCATTGTTTGTCCAATACGTACCTTACCACATCCGCGTACGCCACTTTCCCATGCTCATGTTGTTTGAAAAATGTCTTGACGTCTCATCCTCTGTGGTCTCTTCTAGGGAGGAGAGTGGAACGAGAAGACGAAGGAGGAATACGCCGACCGCGTGTTCTCCCTGATCGATCAATACGCTCCCGGATTCAAAGAATCTGTCATTTTCAAGGACATCCTCCCTCCTCCAGAGCTTGAGCGTATCTTCGGACTTACCGGTACATGACTGCTGCTCTTCCTCCCCAAGAAGAAGCCTCCGCTGAAGGTAAGTTACTTGGTCGCAGGCGGCAATATCTTCCATGGCGCCATGGGCTTGAATCAGCTGTTCTTCATGCGTCCTTCCCCTGGCTACGCAAGTTACAAGACTCCCGTACCTGGTACGACGTGATGGTGTTGCGTTCTCATAATTTAGTATCAGTGCTTACTCCTCTTCCCTATTGGCGTAGGTCTTTACATGTGTGGTTCTGGCGCGCACCCAGGAGGCGGCGTAATGGGAGCGGCCGGCCGGAACTGTGCCCGAGCCATCCTCAACGCTTGATGGAGGAGCTGGTGTCCCCTCGTCTATCGCTAGTTTTGTCGTAGAAGAGTTGGAGCTTTATTTTCAAGAAGCAAAACTTGTGAAATGGAGACGAGGAGGAAGAAGAGGCGTTGGGTAGTCTCAAGACAATGTCGCTACTCCCGTCTGATTTCGATGAAGAAGGCTGTCGGGAGGTCATCATGTGCGTCCTCCTTGAGGAACAGGATGGCTACATTCTTTTGAGTGTACTTCGTGTTGACCTGCAAAAGAAACCACCAGGATGCACTCAATCAATCATCACCAAAGGACGGAAACGGAAACCAGAGGCTGGGTACCTCATCGAGGTGGGCGGAAATGTCTTTCATGATCTGCCTCTCTAACTGACGGAACTTGTGCTCCTTTGCGAGATGCACGGGGATGGCAAGAATGGTGTAGGCCAACAGGCTGCCAGCATAAAGTCTCTTGTTTTCCTTCACGACCGGCGTCCACATATCATTGATACGCTTCACCACTTCCTTCCACTCACTCTCTGCGTCCAGAAATGGTTGGCTCCGCCAGCGTGGTTACAGCTGCAGCGAGTGAGTGTGCGGTACCTGGAATGCGGCCTTGCAGTATGGCCGGGTAGTCTTCTGGGTAGTGACCGTAGAGAGCGTTGCCTTCAGGCAGTATCTGTACGACATTTACCCCTGTCGCTGTCTTTGGTGGTACCTTGCCCGCTCGTGGGCTTCGCGAGCAAAGTAAATCAAGTCAGGAAGAGAGCAGAAGATGCTTTTGGAAGAGATATGTGCCTTATCTCCTTGGGAGCGATGAAGAGCTCATTCACTAGCTGGCATCGCATCTCTCCTGAATTGGATATCCTTGCGTTGGCCATGGCGAGGCAGTAGCGTGGGTTGAGTTGGGAACGAAGAAGACCAGGTTTTGTTCTCTAACTGAACAAAGCCGTTACGTTTTTCAAACGCCTAATAATCATAGCCCTTCCTTTTCCGAGAGATAGGTTAACTAACTAGTTCGTTTTAGTAAACAATCTCAGCGAACCCAAAACAGGTAAAACATGAAACCTGGCCTCACACGACCGTCAAGCCACCAAAGAGAAGGATATCAGTTATTGCTTCGCTCCTGTCAAGAGGAGGAGATGGTAAGCTATATGAGACCACCGCTCTTCCTTGGGAAAAGACATGTACCTTCTCGGAACTACGACTCAGCAGATTCTTGAAGCTGAGGCGCTGTGCCATCTGCAGATGTTACAGATAATCAGTGACTGGGTCCGTAGTGAACGGTGGAGTGGTGACGTACGGAGAGCTGCTTCCTCGGACTAGAAAGGCCAGCGGCGGAACCCTCGCCATTCTTGGCGATTGAGCCCTTCCTAAACGAGTTCCTCTCAGAGACAGTCTCTATCTCCCGAGAGAGGGATATGGGAGTGACGCTGGAACTACTTGACCCAAGTCTTGAACGGGATCGGGAGGATCGTTGACTCCCCTCTTCAACTGGTTCTGCCCTGCCTCCTTGTGGAGTACTCGGGCTCGATTTCGTCACCAGTGGGCTTCGATTTGTGGATAAGAATAAGACCTCGGCGCTTCCGCCAGATGTCGACTGTTCCTCTGAGGGCGTGGTGAATGACCCTTTCTGCTCGAAGGGGATGATGGCTGCACGACTTTTGCGGCGGCCGCTGATTGTGAAGCTCTTCCCGCGCATTCGTCCAACTCGGACGCTGTTTGACGAAGGTACTTCCGCAGTGGGCTCCTCAGCAGCGGGCGGCGTGACGACTTTCTCTCCTCGAGGAGAAAGGAGCTGCTTGTTCGATACCACTCCGCGAGTCTTGACATTTGACGCTGACAGTGACATAGTGCGCTTTTTATCCTGCTGCAAGGGGTTGAAGAATGCAAGATTATCATCAGCGAAAGCAACGATCCAAGAGCGACAACACACTAGCATACATATTGGGGTTCGATGTTTTCAAGTGCAGCGATAAGCTCCTCGGCGCTCGTAGAGGGACTCGGATCCATCCCAAGCTGAGCCGAGTTGCGCGCCGAGGAAGGAGTCAAGCTGGGGCTCTGCTCTCCATCTTCTTCTCCTCCAGCGCTTCCTGAGGAAAAGTATTGGATGAGCGATGAGTAAGATCCAGGGTTACATGATGCAAGAGAAGGCGCACTTGGGGTGATAGGTGCATCGAGGGACTTCCACATGGCACCGACGCTGAAGCTTCTTGTAAGCCGCTTCCACAGTTTGCCTCGGTTTCGCTTTTTATCTCCATCACTCTCCTCTTCCGACGTTTGATAGTCCGCAGATGATCGTCCACCTTCGTTCTCTGTGGCAATAGAGGAGGCAACTGAGTCGAGTCTCACACGCGGGGAACTCGACCGCGGAGAAGTCTGCGATCCTTTCTCGGGTTGACCTGGCTCGAAATATGACCCGCCTTGCCTTCGAATCGATGCAGGATTTCCATCGCTGTCCGACTCAGCAGAGGCTTCCACGCTACTTCGTCCCTCGGATGTGGAATCATCATCAAAGACTCGTCGGTTGCTTCGCTTTCCAAGCGTGTTGTACCGACGTTTCTTTTCTCGAACGGATTCAGCACGACGCGGGGGAGATTTAGCGAGCATCTCACTGGATGACGTACGCGGGCTGGATTCCCTATCAGAGCCTCCAGACGAGGATGAAATCAAGCCGTAGCTGACCTTCGGCGATGAGAGGAGCTTCATGCGCTTCTCTGTGGATTCAAGGCGTACGAGTGTGATGGCACTATCAAGCGAATGCGACTGTCGAGGTGCGATCGAGTGAAGAGAATGTGAAGGATGGATCAGGAGAGCCTTCTTTCCTGACAACATCAGCGAGTAGTTTTCCTCTATATCCGGGAATTCCTTCACTCCGGACGCGTTGATCTGCTCCCATGTGAGTCTCTCTGTGTAGTGCAGCGGCACGAAAGAATCAACGGGTTAATGTTGGCCAAATGATTGTTTCAAGTCTTGAACGTGTACCGGTCCGCAAGACAAAGAGTTGAGGTTGCCGCTTTCGTTGACCTTGCTGCTGCTGCATTGCTGGCGTGCCGCCAAAGAGGAAGATATCCTCCCCAAAGGCACACGCCTTGTGTCCAACAAGTGGTGGAAAATCTGGTCCAGCAGTCCACACCATGCTTTCTGATTGATTGATTGATTGATAGACAGAGTCAATATTGATGCACGACACTGTTTAAGCTAAATGCAGAGAATACCTGTATCAAGTATGTACACTTTTTTTGATGGTTCGCCGTCGGCCTTGCGTCCACCGATCACAAAGAGGCGGCCGCCAACAGCGGTCGCTGAGTGGCCGCAAAGGCCAGGAGGGGCCTCCCCGCTGGTGGCCACGGCTAAGTCCCACCGCCAGATGGCGGTGTCCAACACTGCAAGCTTTCGGTAGTACACTCCCCTTTCGTCCATGCCTCCCAATACGAATATCGAACTTCCGATGAGGGTTGCCGAGTGTCCACTCCGCGCACCGAAGCCTTGCACGTTTGCAAGCCTTACTTTTTCGGGCATCCACGACAAAGTCGAGCAATGGAACACATGGATGTCTCCCATGGCGCTGCGACCATCGATGCCGCCGATTAGAACAATGAAATCCTCTCCGTCTTGTTTGACAGCCGTAGCGCTATGTCCTCTTCGTGGGGAGGGACCCTTGCCAGTCTTCTTCCGCCGTGTCCATGTGAAATCATCTGGATTCGAGATGATGAGATGAGCTTCAATGTTTCGAAGCAGAGAAATCATAAGAAGGCGGTAGTGGTACTGAGGTCGAGAGTCCAGAGCGCCTTGCGGAATCGGGAGGCAGTAGAGCCACCAAAGAAGTACATCATGTCGCCGCAGCGGGTGAACGCCGACGCATGCAACCAGAGACGCTTCGTATCTCCGCTTGTTTTAGTCTCCAGCTCAACTGCACAGGAGAAGCCATCAGGCGGCAGTCTTCAATTGGAGGCTACTGAGACGTACTATTCCATTTGTTCCTCATCTCTGCGATCGCCTCATCGAACTTGCTCATCCACTCTTTGGCCTTGGATGGTGAAGCGGCCGTGATGAAGAGTTCGGCGTCGACAGGATGCGTGTTCAGGCTCGTAAGGCTGCATCGCAGTCGAAATTCGCATGGATTGGATTCCATCGCTTCGTAATCTACGTTCGACAACAAAGATAGGCACTTGAACTGCATCGGCAGCCCGTTTTTCGGTTCCTTATCTGCTTCCTTCGCAACGATGAACATATCATTAAATAAGTACAATACCCGCTCGATGGGGCCAGCGAGACCCTGTCTGCGGATGGTCACCCTTCCCTCGTGGACCAGTCGCCGATGCGGCTGAATAAGTTTCTGTTGGTCGAAGGAATCATAAGCGGTCATTTTGCTGATTCAAGCAATAAGCAGGAAGTACCTCCGTAAATCCCTGTAGCTGTTTCTGTATCTCGGCGAGGCGCAGGAAGTTGTCGGAGGTACGCTTGTTCTGTTCGATATACTGGGCAACCTCACTTATCAAACGCACGGCTTCGCCCAGCTTGGAATGCTCTTCCTTATCCCCGTCTGTGCTGCGCTGCAAGTCCTGTGTTGATGAATTGAAATTCCGAGCAAAAAAGAGATTAGGTTGGTGAACAGGGATGCGTCACATCGGTCTGCCGTACTTTGAGTAAGAGAATGTAGCGAGGTATTCGCTGGATGGGCATCACCAACAGTGAAGGAAGATCATTTCGCTTCAGTTCCCCCAGGTTCTGCGCCTTGGTTTGCTGATCAATTTAAGGAAGAAGGTTGTTAGGAAAAACTGTATGTGCTAGATTAGCATTAATCCTCCTCTCGTACCTCCAGCCATTGGCGGAAGGACGAATTGTGGGCCTGAAGTCTCTTCAGTTCTTGCTGCGCGGTACCATAGTTGTTGATGTACGCTGTGTAAAGCTTCAGGCCTCTTCCCTGCATACGCGCAACAGTTCTGAATCATGAGACACCAAGTGGAAGTGCAGGAGGAAGTAAACGGATCGCAACCATTCGGAGGAAGATGTCGCCCAAGGGTGCCCGTGCTTCGTTAGCAGTGGAGAGGTCGGAAAGGAGCTGTGAATTGAAGAGGTGGATCATTTCCACATCGGAGAATACGCTACGCACGCTCTGAACGTCTATGACTTCCTTGCCATTCTTCGCCAGCTCCTTCAGCGGCTTTACGTAGGCCTGCAAGTTTACGACCAGCAGAGTGCAAAGGAGGAGCGAGAAAGGGTGAGTTCGCAGTTCTGAACGTCATCAACCACACTCCGTGCTCCGGAGCGTTGCCCCGGGCAAGCAACACTGAGCTTCCTTTCCTTTCTCTTCCTTCCTCAAAAGAACGAAAGCGAAGGAAAGAACGGAAAAGAGACAATTATTATATGATGAGGAGATAAATTCCTTTAAAATAATAACTAATTTTTAACGGATAAGTAGGAAAGCCGAAATAAAACAGAAAATAAGTTTTACCTTGACAAGGAGGGCCAAGAAGGAGACGTATGCCCGCTCCGTCTCAAGGATTTCGTTGATGATGTGGTTCCTCTTGGTGTCTTCCTGCGGGGCAAGAACAATCCAATGAAACCTCCGCGCCTCAAGCAAGTGTAAGGACCAAGAGTGTGTACCGGCGCCAACATTTCGGTTGGACAGAGAGGCCAAAAGGAAGGGAAGGGAAGAAAAAGTCCTTAACTCTCAAACCTCTGCAAGAACAAAACACCTCCTTTTCATGTGCTTGGCAGCAATAGGCAAAAGACCGGAGCCCGTGGCGGTGATACCCCACAGCCGTTTGACCAACAGGACAACACGCAAGAGTTCAATACTTTGAATTGTTGGCCTACATTACAAAACAAGGAAATTTCCCAGTTGCACGTAATTAAACTAAAAGAACGCCGCTCGCAATTGGTGGGGGAAAGCACGGCCTTTAGTGGTTGTTCGGGTTGGTCGGTTAGAGCGCGACGTTCCCGTGAAGTCAACTTGATCGCAGCAGCGGTAAGAAGGGACCACTCCGGTAGCCACCCACCAAGCACACACAAAGGCTTACTCTTGGATCGGCTCCGTGGTTGTGGAAGATGAAGGAGGGTGGGCCATTTCAAGGTCAGCCTCGCCGTGGACTCGGAAGCGGTAGACGCAGGTGTAATCCGGGTGGCCGTAGTTGGAGTGCACGCTCAGCTTGACAACAGAGAACGATCGCTGCTGCCCTAAGGGCTCCGACAAGCGGAAAGTCTGCACTTGCGGTCCGTAGATGTCGTAGCGGAAGTCACCAAGCAGGACTGCCTTGCTGTCGTCTGCCAGGTCGGCCTTCTCTTCATAACCCTATATGAGACCCCCCTTGTGAGCGCCCGAAGAATATGTGGCTCCAAGTGGGTGCGGAGTTAAACGTACCCAAACCTTGAAGTGTTGAGGAGCGCTGCTAAAATCACGCGCTACACCACGAGCGACATGATCTAAGGAGAATGCAGCAGGCTTGACATGGCACGGCAGCTGGATGGTAGCGTTACCACGCTCTCCTGCAAACGCCCAGCAGTGTCCCAATACAAGGCTCGGCTGTGTGAAACGCAACAGAGATCATAATGATATATCAGAACTGCAACGCGCTGCAGAGACACAAACAGTGCGACGTACAGTCAAGAGAGCGGAGGGAGGTTCGCCGACCTGCCCCAGCAGATAATTGAAGAAGGAACTTCCGTAGCGGTCCGAAGTATGTGCGTGAATTATGCGTGCACCAGCAGCACCAAGAGCCCAATCTGACATATTGACCCGATCAGCAGCAAAGAGCTCCAGCTCTTCCCGCACCAGCTCCCTGACTTGATGTTCATTGAAGGAGGGTCCGCCAACCGCACGATTCTCGTTGAGCAGACGCACTACCTCGCGCAATTGCGAGTCGCTCAGTATTGTGGATGCTTTGTCCTATTTTGGGGATTCTCTAGCATAAGCAACAACAAGCATTTGCGAGTAGAGTGTAACCGTTTACCTTAGCGGCGGCTGCGAGCGAAGAATCTAGCTGGTTCTGACGCTTCTCCAAGGCTTCGAGCTGCTGCCGGTGGGATTCGATGGCCTGGAATGCCTGTTTTTCACCGTCATCGATCCTCCTGTTGAGCTCGGCCACAATCTGGTTCTAATTGCGAACCGGCCCGCATAAGAGTAAGTACGTAGAACATCCACGAAATATCTTCTATGAGAGAAAGTTCTCTACCTTGGCAGCATCAACGAGCTTGGGCGCAAGGTTGCTATTCTGCTCCTCTATCCACCGGTGAATGATATCTCGCGCGTCGTTAACGATGTCACCAGCAGCAGGCAGCTTGAGCGGTTCGTCAAACCGTTGTTTAAGAGCCGACAAATCCTTTTCCACGCCCTTGAGCTCCTGTGCTACGGTATCCCGCACCCAGACCTGCCATCCACAACAGCATTAGCGGCCCCACCAGTCGTGATATATGATCTTGCTTGCGTGAGGCTATCTTGTCAGCAGGCGTGTGTACCATGATGTTGTCCTTCTGTGTTGATATAATCTCTTCGGCTGAAGGGACATCTTTCAGCGGGGTTTCCTTATCAACAGAGGCTCGTGCCTGGTCAATTTGCTTTTGGACGTCTTGGAGAAGTGATTCCTTCTCACTGTTCCAGCGATTAAGCACCTTCGCAAGCACGGCATCCGTAAGACGCTCTTCGTCCACTGGCCTAGGCTTGTAGGAGTCGAGAGACTGCTTCAATGCGTCATTAATACGTGCGATCTCCTCTTTCAATACGTCCGAGGAGATGAACTGAGTAGCTAATTCTTGGATTCGAGTCTCAGCTTGAACCGCCTCGTTGCCCATCCTCGCTTCAAGATTCTTGTGAGCGTCCATAATATTGCTTATGGTCGCTCGTAGTTCCTTCAGCTCGGACAGCGATCCTTCAACCGCACTGGGTGTGTCAGCGCTCTGCGAATGATCAGAATCAATACGACTTGGGAAGATTATTTGCTGTTCATATTAAAGATTACCACGGGTTTGGCGGCTATTTCGCTCATACGTCGCTGGAGAGCATCGAGCTGAGATTGAAAGTTGCGCTTGCCCTCTTCCGAGCCCACCTTGCTGGTCTTGACATCCCGATCTAGCCGCTCCAGTTCAGCTTTAACGCGGGTATCGAGGTCCTTTAGCTCCTGATGATGATATCATTCATCAGTTCATGTGATATGTGCCATTCAGTCATGTCGGAATACCTGAACTAAGGAGTCATCGACCGTCGGAGCATTTAGACGGGAACGAATCATTGTGTCCATTTTGTTCAACTTGTTGTCCAGGTACTGGAGAAGCTCTTCCTTGCTCTTCTGCTTCAGCTCTTCCTTATCCGATGCTATCTCTATGAGAGCGAAAATATGGTGAAGAATAAGTGCTCACCGTTCGCACGAGTGCATGTATAGGTGGCCTGCGACCGTACTCTGCATTACACGGGAGAGGATGTCGTCTTGCTTTCGGGCGAGGTGTTGCTCTACGATTTGCTTCACAAAGATCTCGACATTGAGTGGCAACCGATCCGCGGGAGGGGTAACTACTGAAGGACCACCGGGTCCGATCGAGGATAACGGATAGAAATATAACCAGACCGCCAACAGCAACAGGCCGAGCAGCCCATACCGATACACCTTCTGGGTAAGTCATCCACAGAGCACGATGTGAGAAAACATGTGGTGCACTCCCCTTGTCACCAGTCGTAGTAGTGTAACGCACGTTGTTCCAAAGGCCACGCACAAAACCAGCAATGCTGGAGAGAAGAGAGCCGATAGTGAGCAGCAACATGCTCCATGCCTGCTGCACCCACTCCCCGGCCGTACGCGTCGTCTGACCAACTTCGGCGGCAATCTTTGTCCCCACCGATTCTGTATGCTCTCCATAGCCTGCACCCAGAGAATAATTATAAATAAAATAAAATAAATAAAGTTGAATAAAAGTAGAGATGAATAAATTAGAGGGAGGTGCGCACGTTTGAAGGGTTCCTCATCAAGGAACTCATCGGATTCGTTCTCCAGGGAAAACACCTGCTGGTTCTGATTTTGATTTTGATTGGGTACCTCCTCTTCGAGGGGGCCGCGCCCATAGACGCCAGCGCCTTCCTCGTACTTGCGGTGAATGGAGGATCCTTCGTCTTCCCCGATGTCGTCTTGTACACCATTGTCTGCCAGTTGATAGGCCTGCTGCTGTCGCAAGCGGTAGTGGTACACGCGCGGCATAGGTTGCCGCCTGGCTCCTCCTCTGGATGGAACAATCATCCCCGCACAAAACCAAATCAAATCAAATTAACTTCGTCATGTCGTAAATTCATCTGCAAGGCAATAATGGAGATTACCGTGACGACATGCCCAAGGTTCTGGCTCCCTAGGGATCACACACGCCTAATGTCAACGTTAGAGATGAATCTGCCCTTGGTCTTTCTGTCGACACTTGCGTGACGTTACTTTTGGCGGGAAGATGCAAAGAGAAATGGAAGATAAACGCTTGAGAAATTCGGTTACATAGCCGTTATGGTTTCCCTCGCGAAACCAACAGGAGACCGTTGTGCTTTCTCGTTGCGCGGCCTCAAAATCCC
>CDEZ01020128.1:0-24564 GCA_000826365.1 Acanthamoeba royreba
GCCCCAGGCCAACTTCAAGAACTACCGCAGCGTCCTCCATCATCGCCGACATTCGGCCAACCTCAACCCTGCCATCAGCCCCCGATCAGTCATTGCCACCAGCACGCCGCCACTCTCAAGAGGTAAAGAGGAAGTTGTTCACGTATCTGAGTGTGTGTCTCACAGTCTTGCTTCATCGTAGCAGCTCAGCATAGCCCGGCACATTCTCCACGAGGGGCCATCCCATCTTCACCACTTGCCACATCGTCCAGTCGACCTCCAAGTGACTCAGGAAGCGGAATGTACAACAGTTCCAGTAACTTCCACACCTCTGGTGCGTTCTTCCTTTCCGTAGTGAGTCGTGTCGTGATTCATTCATGCTGATGAATCGATTCGTGAAACAGGATCAGTGAGACGACCCACATTGCCCTATGTTGGCCTCTTCCTGCGATACCTCACCTACCTCGATGAGAACTCGCCCTACATCAAAGACCCCAATGCCCAGCACGCGGGCGAGAATGAAGCTGTCAAAGTGAACGCCAACCTCCTGCGCTCCCGATGGGAGCAGGTGAAGGAGTTCCTCAGCTTCCAAGCACCGCCGTATCGCTTGCCTCGATCGGAGGTGGCGGCCAAGTATCTCAAGACGATTCACGCGGTGGCTGATGATGAAGTTCTCTATCATCTCTCCTGTTCCTCGCAACCATCGCCACGAAGGGATATGGGTGCGGCGGTTGGACTTCGAGGAAGCATGAGTGTGCCATCAAGCCCAGCGATGCAGCGTCCAGCTATACCTGCACCAAACTCTCCCACCATTGCAATGTTGACCAAGTGGGTGACGACCACAGACGCCGATCCAACCAACGGCACTCTGGTAAGTCTCTGCTCACCTTCTTGATTCATCTGGTCTCTCTCCTGACAATGTCATCTGCCTACACGCAGTCCACGATGCCCAAGCGAATCGCTCGCAGTGACTCTGCCACGTTCTCGCCTGCTCATTCACCTTCAGGATCTCGTAAGGCTCGCCGACGCTATGCCAAGCCTCTCCCTTCCCTTCCTCCCACTCCCTCAGGTGAAGACTCAGCAAGGTCAGGTGAGGAGCACACGACCACTGAGTCCTCCTCTCCTATCATGGACTCTAGTGAGCTGCCACCCTCGCCAGCCGCATCATCCTCGCGGGTTAGCCCGCCACTCCCTCGCTTGCGGCTTGATCGCATTCAGCGCGACGACATCCTCAACTACCTCCTCAGCGAGATGGATGACCTTTCGTCATCCTCTTCCTCTGAGTCCACCACAGCTTCCGCCTCCTCGTCGTACGCTCAACTTGACGATGCTACCGGTGCGGAGGAATCGGATCAGCATTCTTCCCAGTTCGATCCAAGCTCCGATTCCACTGGATCTCAGTGGACCCAGACCCACCAACAGCCTTCGCTCTATGATTACCGTGGCAACGCCTGCCTCACGATGGCGTCGCCCGCCGTTCCTCTTCGGCCCGGACGCTTCCAAAGAGTCGAGGCCGTGCCTGGCCCCACTCCCGACCATCATGATGGTCCCGTTTGTACTCCCGCACCGTGAGGGGTGTGATCGCTCTGTACAGAGATTGTTCTTTTAACTTTTTTCAATCGTACATGTAGACCCCATAGAGAAGAGGTTACACACAGCACAGCTAACGTACTCTAACTCTGCAGAGAATGAACGTTTTCGCCCATACTGGGAGGATCGTGTGGACCAGTTGGAGGGCCAACTTTCTCGTGGCTGATGGGTGCTGACCCGTCACGTCAAGCTTGATGACCAGATCGTGCTAAGCGCGATTGGATCAAAGGTGGGAAGACTCGTTACGAAAGTGGGGAAGCAGATGAATCCGCAACAGCACAACGCCACGATGGCCAGAACGTCAGCCACGTCCGGCCGAGATGGCGCCGTCATCACTATCGCCGCGCCTCGTAATTGATCTATGGGTTTCTCCTCCATTTTTTTCTCGACTTGATGATCCATCGGGGTTACTTCAACCCTTAATTACCCTTAAAAGGTCAAAAATTCGTGCTATTGGTCCACGCACACGTGGAACGAGCAGAGATTCCGCGGAATGGTCCACAGAACAGCTTCCTTTTTCATTTCCGCGGATATTTGGTATTGGCGTTCGCGTAGGAATGCGAAGAATTACCCGATGGTGCTCGAAGACATCACCGCTGCATTCATCGCGGGGAGAGCTCTCCTCATCAACCACGCGCCGCGTCAGCCAACAGAGCCACGCACACGCTGCACCCAGACCACATGTTCACCACACACTCTCACACGCGCCACACCAGGATGTCGCGAATGAGGGCTGAAGGTGCACGAGGCGGACATTCCTCTTCTTCTTCATCACCATCAGCATCATCTGCTTTGAGGATATCAACAGACCACACGGACAGACGTCCAGTGGTACCGTACCTCTTCTACTGGTGGGTCCTCTTCGGCGTGTGGTTCTGCAGCGCCCCGGGCGCGCTCGGGGGAGAGGTGTGTGTCTACGCCACGAGCGGGAGCGCTCAAGTGGCCATACTGGACCCGGCCTCCCCCAACCAGCCGCTGCGCTTCGCCTTCTCGGCCGGTACAGAGACCACCGGTACATTTTTCCTCTGCGCTCATCATCATCCCCTTCTTCTTCGGCACTTGAGACACTTGACGCGTCCTGGTTGGTTGGTCACATGTGTGTTGCAACCGAGACCACCTGGTTCACAGCCGAAATGTGGTTAACGGAGAGAAGATAATTGGTCACTTTTAACTCCGAACATGACGCAAAGAACGAAAAATGCGACAATCACAAAACACCAATGAATTGCTGATGATCGTTCTTCTTCTACGTGCGCATACAGGCATCACCATCCATGATGACATACTCTACGTGGCATCGGCATCCGAGTCCGTCATCAACATGTTTGACTTGAAGAATAACCTCTCCTCTCTGGGGTCCTTTGTAGCCTTCCGGGAACTCTTCTATCTAGTACCTTACCTTCTTCATCATCATCATCGTCGTTCTCTTCTTCTGATTCCTGAAGCAAACCTTATGCTGATGCTTCTTGGGGCGGTCATGTTACAGGAACAGATCGCGGTGATGAACAACGTGATGTACGTGGCCACCGATGACTACCCGTACTTGCTCAAGGTGCCCATGGTCAACATGACGGACGATCCGTGGTTCAATGCATCACACTGGCGACCCACCGGTACGGTGACGTTGGCAGGAGTCTTTGATGTTCAGGTTCTCTCTGACCCCAAGCGCTGGCTTGTTCGAGTCAGCCGGAGGAATAGCTCCGATGTGGGGTCCAGCCCTCAACCTGGTGACGATTCCCATCAAGGGAGCTGCGTGGGGCTTGCTCGTCACGAACATCAGTGGGGAAGGACCTCGACTGTACATCACCACTCAAGCGAATGAGCTGTACAAAGTGTCATCAGAGTACTCGCGTTACGACGACATCTACCTGGTTCATTCTGACAGATCAACATTCGGGCCATTGCGGTACGTGGGTGGACACTCACTGCGTGTGCTGCACTGGATGGATCTTCACCGTCCTCCTCTTCGGATGCGTGCCGCCTCAGATACGGTGGAATGGACCTCACATCTGATGACAGCTTGTACATGACTCAGGGTAGAGGCGGTCGCATTCTCGAGTTCAACACTTCCGCGGAGACGAGCATGGGGTATTGGGGAGAGGTGCGCACAAGTGTGCTACTGACGTTCACATGATCTTACGTTACTCTGTGTGAGCAGTCGATGGACAGCCTCATGTTCGATCTCAAGTTCGGACCCGATGGACAGCTCTACTTCACCACGCCCAGCGAACTTTATAGGGTATCTTACCGCTCCTGTCTGTCCTGTACCTCTGCAGTACATGAACGAACTAATTCGATCGTGTTTCAATCAAGGTGCAAATGGCGAACAACACGTTCGCTCCGGAACGTGCGTGTCTCCATTCCTTTCTCCAGTAGATGATGAATATCAGGGTACTGATCGAGTGCATTGCAGCCTTTTACAACTCGAGTGTGGGCATGATGTACCTCAAGTTTCATCACTGCCCCGTTCTCGTTCTGCCCTCTCCTGTGGTGCCGGCGGGATCGAAATCGGGTGGCAACGTCACTGTGGTGCTGGCTACAGTGCTGCCGAGCATCTTTCTCGGTCTGCTGATCATATGCTGCTTGGCTGGAGTCCTGTTGTACGCCATAGTATGGAAGGACAAACGCCGTCGCTGGCACGACGAGAGGGAGCAGGAGTTGGACGTGATGGAGGTGAGGCTGGCCTTGATTCCATATGTCTTGTTAACACTCCACTCATCATTGAGTGTGCAGGTCGGCCATAAGAGGTACATCTATCGCGAGATCGATCCTCGTGATCTGCAGTTGGGTCCGCTTCTCGGCCAGGGCGGCTTCGCTAAGGGTACAACACAGCGATCCTGGTTCACCTGAAGCGCGTCACTAAACCAGGTCTGGCCTCTAGTCTACCGAGGCGGGTGGCGAGGAGCTCCCGTAGCGGTCAAGATATTCGAGCAGGTTCAGCTGAATCAGGTGGATGATGCCACACTGGATTCACTGCGACGCGAGGTGCGCTTACGCAGGGTTCATACGTGATCATCAACAACTCACCTCCTCCCGTTAGGCGGAGATGTTGGAGAAGTTGAGCAATCATCCCAACGTTGTCAAGTTTGTTGGAGCCGTGACCAAGGGGGATGCACCGATTCAAGGTACCTCGGAGTTGACATGAGCAATCCTGCCTGTTTCTTGCATGACACAAGGAATGCTGGTGATCAGGCATGGAGAGGTATCCCTTTGCGCTAGTTCTGGAGTACTATCCCAACGGGTCCCTCTTCGACTTTCTCATCGCCAAGAAGCGCGAGTTGCCCTTCCACCTGATGGTGAGGATGGCTCGTGACATTGCCTTGGGTATTCTTCATCTGCACAAGGAAAAGGTCATCCACCGTGATATCGCCATGCGGAATGTGCTCGTTGGCGAGAACTTCTGTACGCACAGCTCTTGGCATGTAACGATAACAGTGATTCTCACATGGTGCTCTCTCTTTCTACGTAGCGGTACACATCAGTGACTTTGGCCTTGCTCGAGTAAAGAAAGAGGAAGTCGATAGAACCACATCCAACTACGGCGCAGTCAAGGTCCTTGACACCTTCATCAAGAACAGAGCTACAGAGGAAGATGCTAACCGTTCTGCAATTGTGTGGATACAGTGGATGGCGCCAGAGGCCCTCATGCGAGGCGAATACTCGGAGGCTTCGGATTGCTTCTCCTTTGGTAGGTGCTGCATCACGTCCTTGGCAGTTCCTTTCTTCTGATGAGTCCTTTCGCATCAACCAGGCGTGCTATTGTGGGAGATGATCACGCGCAAGGCACCCTGGAGCAATGTTGACCCTGCACAGATTGCCATCGCGGTTGGCGTCAAGTACTACTCCTTTCGCGGCGAATCGCTCTCACCTCTTCACTCAATTGTCATTCAAAATACACAGAAACACACGCTTGAGGATTCCACCGACGTGTGATCCAGTGTTCCGACGGATCATGATGGGATGCTGGAAACAGAATCCACAAAAGCGGTAAAGCGTTAGCTGTGGGGTTGTTCATCATGTTCATATTGTGTCTTCTTGTTGTGTCACAGAATGAAGATGGAGGACATATGTAACATGTTCGAACATTACTACGCTGACCTTGCCAAGTACGCGGAGGACGAGGACGGATGGAGCGAGGACATCTACGATGACAGCGAGATAGAGGAGATTCGCAGCTCGGCCAGCGTAACCAGCAACCACTTCAGTCAAACCAAGATACCTTCCGCGTCGTCTCTGTACAATCGAGCCTACAGGCCATCACCTGTCGCAGCTCGATCACTATCGGGCCACGACGGAAGCGTGACGTCATTGAGCCAAGGTAACCGGTTGTGCTGATGACCAGACGGTGCTCTTCTCTACTTACCTTCCATCCCTCTGCAGAGCCTGAGAGTGGGAAGAGCGGTGGCCCTATGGGCAGTGCCACGGGAACGACGTCGTTCAGCACGATTGAAGAGCATGCGGCAAGTGTGGCTGATGAAACGAGCAAGCGATGGCCCACGCCACACGACGAAGAGCTCAAGGCGGAGTACCTCGCCACAGAGAACTTTGCACTCTAGAGACGAGAAGAAGATCAACCTGCGAGCTTACCACATGTCATCAGAGTGATGGTCTGAAACCGTGAGTGGGGTGGCTCTTGTATCTTCTGTAAGACTGTCAAGGATTCTGAATGTAGATATAGATTCTCCGAAGGTGCGGAGATGGTATTAGTTATGCACACTGTAGTTCACATGTACAGTTGTGGAGGTGCCGCCGCTCTGGCCCGCAGGCACGGAGAAGGCCGTCGCAGCAAAGTTCGTTGAGCCGTTGGGGCGAGCTGTGGTATCTAAAGTGATCGTGAAGCGCCCGTTGGATGGCGTGGCGTCGGCGATGTGGGTGTAGCCGTTGGTGACATCATAGAGGGCCACGTTGACCCACTGGGAGCCCGCCAGGCCGGTGATGACGACTGTCCCTGTGATGGTCGCATTGCTTGCGGGACTCTGCACGGTGAGGGCGTTGATAGGCAGCGGTGATGGGCTTGGGCTGGGCGAAGGAGCATTGTTGACATTCAAGGTCAATCTCACCGTCCTCGAAGTACCTCCGGACTGGCCGGCGGGCACGGAGAAGGCCGTCACGGCGATGGTGACCGCACCGTTGGGGAGACTGGTGGTGTCCACGCTGATGGAGTACTTGTTGGTCGTGACGACTGAGTCAGGGCCAACCTTGGCATAGCCGTTGTTGGTGTTGTAGGCCGCGACATTCACCCACTGAGAGCCAGCCTGGCCACTGATCTGAATCGTGCCGGACACCGTGCTTCCGTTGTTCAGGGAGAGCACGTTGAACGTGGAGCTAGGCAGTGATGATGGCGAAGGGGTTGGCGAAGGAGCGTTATTCACAGCCAGACTCAGGCTGACTGTGGCCGACGGACCGCCGGACTGGCCGGCGGGCACAGAGAAGGCCGTCACAGCAATGTTGAGCTGGCCGTTGGGAAGAGTGGTCGTGTCGATCGTGATCGAGTACTTGCCGCTGGTGGGTGCGGCGTCAGTGCCGAGCTTGGCGTAGCCGTTATTGGTATTGTAGGCCGCGACATTCACCCACTGAGTTCCTGCCTGGCCGGAGATGGTGATGGTACCGGAGACGGCGGAACCAGATCCCGGGCTGAGCACGCTGAAGGTCGTCGTGGGACTGGCTGTCGGTGAAGGGGCGATGTAGGGGGTGATGACGATCAGATAAACGTGAGCGTCCATGTTCCAGCTGATCGATGAGCCTGACACTGTCTGTAGAGCCTGAGAGGGAGCCGACGGGGATGAAGAGTCGCTGATACGGTACAGCGTGGCGGACGAGACCCGCGTGTTGAAGGTGACAGTGAGAGGCGATCCAGATCCGCCCGGGTTGAGCTGCGCATTCCACACGTAGAGGAAGAAGGTGCCGGAGCTGTTCTGGAACAGCTGATGCTGACCGCCTGAGAAGGTGGAGGGCGACACCGTGGGAGGTAGGCTGGTGATGGTGTAGTCGAGCGAGCCCGGAGTGAAAGACAACTGATTCGCACCTCGATCACCAGTGAGAGTGTACATTGCGCGAACAACATAGGCGATCTGTCGCGGCGTGTCGTAGCCTGAGGTGGGGAACAGACCCGTGAGATTCTGGCCTGAAGTGCCGGGAGCCCAGTCGAAGAGGGCCCACCAGTAGAACTTCTCGTATCCCAGAAGATAGGCCCGAAGAACGAAGAGCGGCGTGTAGTAGGCATCGTAGGAGGGATTCAACACGCGCGAGGCGTTGCTTGAGAACAGCGTGGGATGCCACTCAGTGATGTACTGAGGCTTGGAGTTGTACACCTCCTGGAAGGCGTTCCAGAAGTCAGCCAACTGGCCGTTGATACCCTGGGCATCTCCATCAGCCAGATCGGGCTCCTTCTGAGGATAGATGTGGGCATTGGCGTACTGACCCAAGGTGTTGAGCGTGGCCAAGTCAGTGCTGCCGAAGAAGCTCTTCTGCTGGGAATCGATCGGAGTCCACGTTGCGGCCACCGGAGGTAGAGCCAGCTTGGGCGGATAGGTGGTACCCGAGAGGCCGTTGATACCCACGAAGAGCGCCTGCTGAGCGGCCATGGTCACGGCCTCAGAGACATGGAACACGTTGGGCTCGTTGCAGCCCTCCACGTATTCAATGTAGCCAGTGCTCGACGAAGAATTGGCCGCGAGCGAGATCAGGGCAGGCACATGATCAGCCCCGCCGCCGGCTCCGATGCCCACTGAGAAACGGCCACCGGTGGCAGCCTGGACCTGAGGCATCCACTTCTGTTGCATCGCGGCGTTCCGGTTGTAGAAGTACTCACGGAAGTGGAGCTGGAGGCCTGAGTTGCCCGTGAGGAATCTCGACGCGCTGATGACCGAACCGGGCGAGTAGTCCGATGGCCAGGTGCCCCACGTGTTGGCGCTCGACGAGGATGAGCTGTAGGTGACCACGCCGAAACGGTTCATCATGTCGGCAATCCTGCGAGCCTGCGTAGGTGTCGCATCGGAAGAAGACAGGAGACAGATCGCCACCAGGAGCATCAGCATCAAGATCGACCGACATTCCGTCGGCAAAGCGGCCATGGTGGTGTGGCCGAGCCTCAGTCAAACTTGTTGTCCGAACGTGTGCGTTGTACAGGGTGAGCTGAGCAAATGAACCTCCGTCCAGCGCTGTCTCGCCTATCGGTCGGAGCCGGCGCCCATACGTAGATGAGCGGATCAACCAATGGGAGGTTGAAAGCACCAATTTCACGTTCGCGCAACCAATCCGGCCAGAGTATCGTTGATCCCATTGGTAGACTACTGCCCGAGAACGAGGCCGTGTACGTGTGGCATCGACGTAACGCGGACCTATGGCAAAGCGGCCCAAAGGTCCTCGCATCATATCATGAACGTTAGATAACTGTCATATCGGAGGGACCATTCCCACGTCCCAACCGCAGCACATCGGTGGTACCTTGCCTGCGCCTTCCTGGCCTTAGCATTGATTAGTGATTGTACGTGAGAGTATCTGTGATTCCTCTTCAATTGAGAGAGTGTTGGGGCCGCGCACCATTTGTTGTTGTCACATGATGGACCCGTGTGGGGGAGGAGAGCAGGAACGAGGGCACAGGAGGCTGCCGCTTCGATGGTGAGCACTCAGCTTGTCCTCGCCTGCATTCTGAATGGTGAACCGTGGTCCTCCTTGCAAGGAGTTGAAAGTTCTCACAGCACCTAGGCTCACACGCTGCTACTCATTAAGTTCATCACCAAAAGTCTGTGTTATGCTGACCAGAGAAAAACACATCAAAACTGGTACTGGTAGACCTTGACCGAGTTGAAGATCCAGTAGGCGTTCCCAAAGGCCGAGGGATTGTACTGGACATAGTTGTTGCACGAAGCGAATCCAGGGCACTGCTGCGCGAAGGTGGAACCTGGGACAAGTGGAAGGCGTTCTTCAGTGCAGAGAGATGTGAGAAGTGCACATTGTACAACGTACCAGCCCAATCTCCACAGAAGGTGAGGTTGATGATGATCTGCATATCGTGGAAGTGGTTGGCAGGACAGTTGTTGCCAATGTTGAATTGGGCATAAGGTCTTTCGTGATCGGAAAGAAGATCAGCACGGGCACCACATGGCCATGGAGATGGAGGATGACGTACTTGCCCCAGCTGCTTGGCACAGGCCTTCCGTTCCTGATGTCCTGGGGAATAGAGCCACGCGGGAAGAACCATACCTTGATCGGCCAGCCGTTGCCGAATTCTGGCCGAAGGCTCGTCCTTAGCGAGCCGGAGCTTCAGCATGTGAGCACAATCAAGATGTACCGGTGGCATAGACGCCGCCTCCGTTTTGGTTAAAGGGAGCTCCATAAGAACCATACTTGTTGATGATGCCACAGCCCTACACTCATGCTTTGTCAGATAACTCCTCTTAACAAGAAAACAATAAGGACATGAACCTGGTTTGCGTATTGGTTGGGAGCATTCACCCAGCAATTCGTCGCTGGCTGACCATTGCTACCTGCACCCGCATTCTCTCAGGTCCACCACAGATTTACAAGAAAAAAGAAGATCGACGTGCAAGAGTACCTGTAGCCCAGTGTCCGGTGAAGTCGTTGGGATTCACCGAGCTCATATCGCAGCCCTGGTTCGTGTGCAGTGTGGTCTGCACTCCCCGAGAACATGTCTTCAGTGTGACTTTGAAGCAAGGTGAGGGTAGGTCAAGATCACCTGATCTTCAGTGTTCGTGTTGACGCCCTCGATGATGTCGATCTCACCTCCATTGGGCCAGTTTGGTCCAACCAACCAGAAGGCGGGCCAGGTACCTGCATCAAGCGACATTCATCATCATCAGTAATTACTACCATCACCGTTCACGAAAACAAAACGTGAAAGTGGACGTACCACAGCCCTCGGGCATGTGCGAAAGGTCAGCGATGATGAGACCGTCATTGAAGGAGACCTTCGAGGACAGGCGCACAGAGCTGCGACCACGTCCGCTGGCTGTGTTCTTGTGATCCGCGCCGATGTAAACGTTGCTTGACCCAGCCGAGATCAGTCCCATGGCTGCGCACCACACATACATATCAGTCACTTTAATTCCTCAAACAATTATCTTTTAATGAAATGCAAAACTTATTGTTAGATTTCCTCATTTCCGACATTCTTTGAATTCTTCAAAGAAAGAAGGTAATAAATGAAAACGAAGAAGGATATGAAGTGGTTATATGATAGTCATCACCTTCGGCAGTGGCACGGTCGACGTAGTTGACGTAGCCGTTAGTGGGGTCGTTCGCGGTCCAAAAGTCAAAGTTGTTGAAGAAGTTCCTCCCGCTGTAGTCGTAGCGCAGCTGATACCCAGCGCCCTCCACTTCGCCAGGTGCTGCGCAGACCAACAGCATCAACACCAGCGAGGCCGTCACTGGGACCACCAGTGGTGCCATGCTCGAGGTGGCGCGCTTGAGGGTGATCATGCGGGTGTTGTTGTTGCTGCAGTACTGAAGTCGTGGTGTGTTCAATCGCGTGTGTTGGTCCTCAACTTCTCTATCGAGGTTTTCGCTTTCCTGTGGGATCAGACCGATTGGCGGAACAAGCCGCTCAACCACGCTGCTGCTGATGAAGGTGGGAGTACCTGACGGGAGAGGTGCGGGGATGGTGCTAAGTTGACGTCACTCCACCGACATCAACAGCCATCTCAAGCAAGCGTGCAGGGAGAAGCCAGGAATTGACTGCGCGAAGGTTGTCACTCTTACTCTTAGGAGCGTCTGCCAACGCTGCGAGCTGCTCCGGGGATGGACCGATACCCATGGGAGATGAAGAAGATGGGGGATGAAGAAGTAGGAATCACTGATCGCAAAGATGTATTGGCATGGAGAAGCTATAGATACAGTATGTGCACTCGTCCCAGCGCGTCGAAACGTGAGTGTGAGGTAACCGATGAAGACCCAGCGCTAAGGGCGACGATAGAGAGGAGGGAAGAGGGATGGAGTACTGGTAACGAAAGCGGAGGAAGGCGGGGGAAAAAAAGATGAACGCTCATCGATGCGCATTGGCTGTAGCCCGCTCGTCGCAAGTGAAGAAGACGGTAGAGAAAGGAGACTCTGTTGACAGCTTAGCTGATGATGGCACGAGGAGATTTGAGTGGCAGAGCATCAGCGCTTGAAGTACGCTGTAGCTTCTTGACCCTCTTCTCAGTTTCAATTGCACGTTGCTGTATGGGATTACATAATTGTTAGCAAGACGGTATCGAGTACACCACCAGACAAGGCGGAAGACTCACCTCAAGACGCTGAGCATCAGCTGTGGTCAGCGGCTCTAGAGGGAACGCCTTAGAATCCTTTTCAGCTAGTTCTCGAAGTTCGAAGTAGTACTTAGCATACCTGCGATAAAAAGGTGAGCATGGACAGTCTCCAAAAGGCCTTAGAAATAAGCGACGGGGCACGTACTCAGATGCTTTGAGGGAAACGTTGTATGTCACCAACTCCAAGAAGTACTTCTCCAACTTGTTGAGATCGTTCACATTCACGTTGGGGAAGACAGAAAGAAAGTCAACGTTCCACACCGCTTGGTCTTCCCACACCTATAATGTGTATGGCGTCATGAGCAAGTCGGTCTCGTACGTAATCAGAACGATGGGATGTACCTTCGATGCCAATATGAGGGCACCAAGCGTTACTCGTCTCCAGTTGATGCTAGTGAGAGTGATCCTCGTGTTGGCAATCAGCCTTTCTATGTAGGCAAGACACAAAATTGCACATTCGGCCGGCAGCTTCTCTGCTTTAAATATGCTATAGACGAACTTGTAGATGTCCCTCTGTGTAGGCGCCGTAGCCAAATCGACGTTTCCTTTCTGCTTAGTGGAAAAACTCACGAATAAGGAACAATCCAGGGATAAAGCACGAAGAAGGGAGTTCATCCCAGGGAGGATGTATACGCACCACAATCGGATAGACGCGCTCATCGAAGATTTCAAACAAAACTGGCTCGGTGGCCTGCCCGCCCGCAGTTGTGTGGTACCAGATTGCAGTTCCCATGCTATATACGCGTATGCACACCATCAGTCACTTCTCATCAACAATGGAAGGAAGGAACAATGTCGTACCACCAGAGAACTTGGTCGAGATTGGGTGCGCTGATGGTGCTATTTACAAACAGGGAGCTTGTTGAGTTGGACTTCTCTCGTCTGAACTGCAGCGCTCGCAGGTGACGTGGAAGAGCCTTCACGGGGGAGGGATCTTTTGTAGACGAGGTCGCAGAGGCCGAGTTTTCCTCTGTGATCGAGAGCTTGGGAACTTTGAAGAGCACGTCGGCCAACAAGATCTCCTCCGAGTCTGTAGACCACGACAACCACGTTCGTTTATTTTCCTATTTTCTAAATATAGTCTCAATAATTATTTAATTGATCCGATTCCTCTTTTCCCTTTTTAATGAATAATTTGTTGATTTAAATCGAAGTAAACTGCTGCATACCTGAGCCGTGTAGGGCCTTCTTGAGTTCCCTGACCTTGCGTGTCTCCTCGTCCTCCTCGTCGCTCCAGCCTCCATCCTCGTACTCGATGATTTCGTCGTCCGAGCTGTCGTCGGTGTGGTTCTCCTCACCTACCTCGTCTTCATCGTCGCTCTCGCTTGCGGGCTCGCTGCTGGCTTCGCTCGATTTGGGAGAATCGCCCGCTAGTCCTGCCCGCAACCTCTGGCGTTCATCGAGTTGGTAATGGCCGGGCTGAAGCAGTGCGGGCGCTTGTGGTTTATCTTCAGCCATCTTTTCGCTGTCCAAGGAAGTAGGGCAGGCGACGTCCGCCATTGCCATTTAAAAATTAAATAAGAAAGTAGAAATGAGAGATGTGATGAAAATGGGAAAAGGGAAGATGGATGATGTGATGTGGGATCCACCAATCTGCGCCTAAGACGTAGAGGAGGAGAGAGGAGATGGAGAGGAACAGTAGTTACTGCTGCCGCTACGTTCGTGAGCGGTGTGGTCTGCGCTGTGTGCGGCTACGTAGAGCGTACTACAACAAAAACACACCTCAAAAGCTTTTCGCGCCACAACGGTGAGTCTTTTTCCTTTTCGCTTTGAATTGGTGGACAAAAAGCGAAACGAACACGCTGCGGCCCAGCAAGGCGACCGAGGAAATTTCGTTCTCTTTCTGCGCTATTTCACGCGACCTGCACGCACGTCACTTACTGTGTCAGGTCAGGGAGGACGAAGAGGACCATACGAGACGATCACCACGCACGAAGACGATCATCTGGAAAAGTGGCCTGAGTTTCTTCTTGTCGGTAAGGATGGCAAATATTTCCTTCGTTCTTCTGTGACTGGTCTGCCGTCGGGACATGACAGACCGGCGATCCGGGAGATCAAGGTGGCTGTGCCTCTGGTCAGTGTCGGAATGCTCGATCACAAGAGGGATAGTAAGTCATGATGGTTTAGTGTTCTCTTTCTCGCTGACAAACCCTCAAGGGCTCTTCTTGGGTTCATCTTCTCTGAGAACGTTGGGCATATTGATCTCAATGTTCTTGGCCTCTTGCTTCTCATGCGCTTCGGTGGCCTTCCACAACTCGTCCTCTTCTTCTTCTTCTCCATCATCCAGCCTTTCAGCTTCGTCATCGTCGTCATCGTCATCATCGTCACTCTCATTATCGGATCCGCTTTCGGTGCCTTCCTCGCCTTCGTCATCAGCAGCCAAGTCCTGCTCACCGATCTGGTTCTCTAGGGCGTCCAGCTTCATGAAGTGCTTATTAGGAACAGGACACAGGAACCAATAACTCAATGCAGCGAGCGTACTTTTGCCGATCCCATCTCACGTAAAGCAGCACGGCACATATTGTCAATCTCCTCCCTCGGCATGGCTTCGAGCTCCTCCAAGACGGCAGGAATGAGCGATGGATCAAGCTGGCCCTGTACCTCATTCGTGGTTTTCATATGAGCGCCATAAATCCAAGGGCAGGACCAAGGTGGCGAAGGTACCTGATGCTTCTGTTCCCATTTATTGATGAACTGCTTCAGTTCCTCCTTGTGGAAGAGATCCGGCTTGATCATGCCCTCGGGATTAAATGTCCGGGACTCGGCATGACTCTTTAATTCGTCCATCATCGCGCGCACTTCAGGATGCGTCTCCTCCTGCGATGCATTGATCAGTTGGACTCAAGCGCACACGTCGATGAACAGGACGGCGACTTGCGAGTTTGACACTTACCTCATCCATCATCAAAAATGAGTCTGCGTTGGAGGAGTATTTGGCCTTGAGCGCATTGAGCTGCTCGGTGCGTCCCAGGTCCTTCAACAGGCGAGCGTAATTAGTCAAGCACGTCGACGTGTACTCGTTATCGCGACCCAATGCCCGATCAAGCACGTCGAGGCCTCGGGAGAGCACCGGTTCTGCCTCCTCCAGCTTCTTTTGTGCGCACAAGTATCCACCAAGATTGCTCAGCAACGCGCCTGCATCCCAGACCAACAATGTCAGTCATGATAAATTCCTAATTGCTGGAAAGAATTAATTATAAAATCATTTGATCTTCTTTCAAAGATGAATGAATGATTTCTCTCAAGATAGAAAAAGAACACCTCAAAAAATAAATAAATCAAATGTACCGACGAGTTCGCTGTGTGGTCCATAATTTTTCTCGAAGATGGGGAGGGCCTGCTTGCTCGCGGCCTCAGCCTGATCGACCTTGTTGAGGAAGGCCAGCGCCTCGGCATAGTTGAGCAGTCCGGCGCCCACCTCATGGTGGTCCGCGCCCAACGTCCGACGTAGCGCCTCGATGCCGGCGGCGTAGTGCTCTTCGGCCTTGTGGCGCTTGCCCAGATTTTGCTCTACAAAGGCGAGATTGATGAGTACCCGACCATGGAAGGTCTCGTCGTCGATGGGCTGGCCCTGCTGGAGGTCGAGGATGGTGTTGAGCCTGTCCTCAGCCTGGGTCCATTTCTCATCATGAATGTGGCCATTGGCGGCGTGTAGCAGCTCCTCCAGACGCTTCTGTCGAATGGTCGCGGACGATGGCGGCACCTTTGATGATGAGGAAGATGCCATCTGCCTTCGCCTGGCCTCTATCTCGCGTGCCTCATCTTCGGTGAAGTCCTGCGGCGCGCCTGTGGCCTGCTGCGCGTAGCGGCATCGGAAGAGGAGCGGTCCCGATGATCGGAACACGGCCGATAGTCGTGCGAATCGTATCGACGATGATGCCGGGGAAAAAATGAGGCCTGCTGCGGAGGATCGGGATGGCCCACATAGCCCGCGGACGTGGCGTAGCGGAGGGAGGCGACTCGATGAGAGCCCCACGCTCCTAGCCCCAGCCGTCACAGTCCTCCTCATCATCAAACAATTCAATCAATTATCACAGTGTCCTTTTCCTTTTTCTTTTCTCTCATTTTCTTAAGCGATACGCAGAACTCGTTTCGAAATGGAAATGAATTCCGGAAACCATTTCGTATCATTGGAATTCTGAGCATTTGCCAGCGAGTAGACTGGCGGCAGAAGGAGACGTAACACACAGGCGAGTAGCGGAAGGAAAGAGATGGCAACAGCAAGCATCAAGGTGGCCAAGAGCCTACACGACTCTGCCGGGGCAGGCGATCTGGATGCCGTTAAGGTAAGCCCTGGAATCCCTCTACAACATGCACAAATCATTTACCCACAAGATCATCACCCTGCCATGTCCATGACGTGGGCGCGCAGCGATGGGTCGAAGTGGACCGTGCCGACGTGAACAGAAAGGATGAGGACGAGCGCACGCCCCTCCACTGGTGCGCTCTCTGGTCTGAATGGTTATGCAGGTGGGGTACCTTCCTAACGTTTCCTCTTCCTTGGTGCAGGGCAGCTGCTGCCGGTCACCTCAACGTTGGTGCGACTTTCCTTATATATTAAATATTTATTTTAATGTTTATTTAATGTTTTATTTAATCATTTACTTCTGCTCCTGGGCTAATGAATGAATGAATGTGCAGTGGAGTATCTGGTGAGCAAGGGAGCGACGATCGAAACCTGCGACGACAGCGGGTGGACTCCTCTCATCTCGGCTGCATCGGCAGGCAAGGCCGACACGGTGGCATTCGTACGAATCAAGAGCTTGCGTGTGTTGATCATCCATGCACCGCTAACTTGGCTTTTGCCCGCAGCTGATCAATCACGGTGCGAATGTGCGCAGCGAAAACGAGAACAAGAGGTAGGGGTCCTGCCCGAACGGAGCGCACGCATCTCAGCTTCTGAAACTGACCACGTATGATGCTGTTATGTAATACAGAACTGCATTGCATTATGCATGCAGCAAGGGACTGCACGACATTGCGCGACTCTTGCTTGAAAAAGGTGCGGAAGTGAACAAGCTTGACGAGCATGGCTACTCGCCTCTTCATAGGTAAGTTCACCCGGGAGCTTGCCATATGGCATTGTTGGAATGCTGATGCTGTTTGTTCGTTTAGGGCGGCCGCCAAGGGTGATGTGGGCATACTGACGATGCTTGTAGAACGAGGAGCGAAGCTTAACCAACAGAACAAGTTGCGGGAAACACCGGTACACAACGCCAACTCATCCGTTTGCTGAATGCGCTTGCCTGACTTGCCGCTATCTGTATCTTGGCAGCTACACATTGCAGTGCAGGAGGGCCACTCGCCAGCCGTTCGATTTCTCGTGGAGAAAGGCGCACGTACGGATATCATCAACGATGAAGAGAAGACCCCTGTGCAGCTCGCCACGGACGAGGACCTGCGTGAATACCTGATCGCCCTGCAAAATGCGTCGTGAGGTGTTAGGGAATCAAGGCCACTTCACCCACTTCCCTCTTGCACAGAACAACAAGAAGAGAAGCAAAAACAGGAGGACACCACCAAGAAGAAGAAGACGAGGAGCAAAAGGGTGGTGTTGGCGTCACAAGTTGGAGAGTTGGAGCGAAATGGCCCCAGCCCCTGTGCCAGGGACTGCGCCATTCGCAACAAACGTCAACGATGCCGTTAATGAAATACGAAGTAACTCGTCGACTTGGTGCACCACGCCCTGTACTTGGCCACTCCTTCCCTGCCACTAGATGATCTCTTCCCGCCTCTCCTTCTCTCCTATTATGGGTTAAGCTTAACATTTTAACTCCGAGAATTGGTTACGTCAGGAAGGAGGGTGTTGCTGGTTGTACTCACCGTTATCGCCCATTGCTCATGGTGTGGGCGATCGCAACGCGCAAATCAAAGTTGGAGAGTTAGTCATCGGACCATTCTTCCCCTCAAGCTTTAACAGCAGCCCACCACTGTCGCCCCATTGTTTACCACGCATCCTTGTGGATCCCACCCCTGAAAGCACGACACATAGCGCCCCTCCTCTTTCCTCGCCCCACATTGGCCATCCCACGATTGACAAGATCTGGCAGTGCTCCAAAGCGCTCAATGCGAGCTTCAAGTTGTTCTTCTCGACTCACCTCATAGGCTCGCTAGCGACCATTCCTTGCTACAGCGCCGAATGGCTGCGGGATGCCACAACAAAGAACACGCTGAAGACCTGCGGCAATGTCACAACGGTGCCATCAGATCAGATCGGAAACAAGTGACTGGCGTGTTCACCAAGTTCCCCTCCCTCGATGGCATCTTACGGTGGGGTGCATGGCCTTACCTTTATGGCTACCTCCAGAATGCCAGTGTGGCCGTTGTCTGTTTACTTTCATTTCTTTCTCTTTCGAATAGCGTTTCGTGACCGCCAAAACGAATTCAAATCTTTCCTCTCAATTTGAAACAAGTTTCAAAATTTGCAAGACCGCACTTGGACGGAGCGGGAGACGACGTTTGTGTTAGCGTGAGGTCAGCCGCGCCAGCACAGGGCGGCAAGACATAAGGATGAACACGCTACTGGGTTGTAAAGAAGATCAAGACACGGTAGACGCGAGGTGGTTTTTTGATCGAGCCGAGGTCGTGGCCGCCCTGCAGCGTTGTGCTGAAACTGCGGTACATCTGGGTGTCGATCTCTTCCTCTTTGGATCGACTGTCTACAGTACTCGCCCGGGGATATTGACCTCTCCATCCCTGGAGTCCCTTCTCCTTCAGATGACTACATTGAACTCTTCAGCAAGGCGGCCCCAGAGTTCGAGATTGAGATCCATCCACACGAGATTCAAAGTCCTGGGCGGTGGCTCATCATGAGTGGCAACGTCTCCATGGTGAGCCCAACGTTGAGTGCAACACATTTCGTGGAGCATGTTATCACGTACTCCTATCAGATCTTCGCTGATATCACAAGTATCTCTGCTACTGTTGAATGTATGATCACCCCTTTTTATGTTTCAAAGTTATACTGATTGTTGATTATGCAGGGACCACAGCACAAGCACATAAAGCACTATTTGCAGACTACACTCATTTCTATGAGTGCTTTGAGTAGATGATCAAGTGCTTTCTCAACTTCAAGAAGATCATCTATGACCCAAGCCAATACAAGCAGCTGATTCAAGTGCTCCATCAAGAACTACAGACAAACAGGATCTCTTCACATATTAGTTATACTCTTCTTCACCAGCAACATAAAACCAAGTATGAACATATTAGGTTTTTAAAGCTGAGCAATGGTGTGCTTTGAACTTGATCCAGAGAATACAGCAGGTCTCATATCATACTTTGCCCTTTCTCAAGAAGCACAATTTTTAACATCACACAGTGGTAGGATCTTCTTTCTTAATGGAATGACTCATTTAACCCCGGCTTTCAATCCAACAGACCTTTCATCTAGAAGAACTCATAAGCATCCTTGTAAGAAGCTTACTGTTAAATGTGCCACCATTAAAGCCAACCTATTACACTTAAGAGAACTTCAAGTCAATGTTCCTCCACTTAAGATAATGTTTGTCTTTTATTTGTGTATTTTGTTCTAATTTGTACTAACTTACAAAGCCAAAGCTGAAGCTGCAAGATGGCCAGTTCACAGATGACAAACATTGTATAAAGAGAGAAAAAGGTAAATACACTGTACATAACTTTAGTGCATGCACACTCAAGTACAGAGCATGAAGCCCTTCTTCTTTGTCTTGGTGTGCAGTTTATTTTCTTTTAAATTGAGAGCTCTATCCTTCCTGATTCTTCTTTCTTATTCTCTTCTTTTGTTTGGATCCTCCCTGATGGTGTTGATGATGAACATCCTGAGATCAGATGGCAGCTGTGCACAATCTCTTGGCACATGAGTGATGGCCAGATGCAGTTCCTCATGCAGTGCAACTTCCAGCTGCCCAGTGGTCCTGCTGTGCCACAAGGACACAGGTGAGAGTGATATTCAGCATGCTTGCCTGAAAGGAGACACCAACTAATATTAGCACAAGAGAGAGATGGCACAATGAACAACAACAATCATGTTTCCCACATAGTCTATGTGATGACAGAAACACCAACACCATCAATTTCAGTGTATCCCACAGTCACCCATAATGTCATCAGTTTCCATGTCTCCAACTCAATCCAGCCACACAGTTGGTCTCTGTGTCACCCACTCCATTGCCCACTCTGTCCATCTTGGTGTCACCTACCCAATCACACACAATCTTCCACACCATCACTTCAATGTGCCCTATGCCACCACCAACATTATTCACTTGAGAATCACTAACACAGTGGCCCACTCCACGATCTCAGTGTCACAGACTCAGTCGCTGGCCATCCATCACCAACACAGTCGCCAATGCCATCATCTTCTCTGCCTCCTACACAATCAGCCTCAAGTTACCCACCCAGACGCCGATGCCAACGAGCAGTGCCTGCCATAATCAACCAATCGATTTCAGTGTCTCCCACATAGTCGCCACTAAAGACAAAGACAGAGTCCAGTTGATATTTTTGTCGACGAACATAAGTTCTCGAAATGCCAGGAAAAAGTGGCGGGAAAACCCTTGCCTGCATTCACCCCTTGAATAAAATCAGGGCCTACTCGCACCATCACAGAAGATGAAGGAGTTCCGCGTGGAGGAGGACCTGGGGCCCGTAACGATCGAGCAATTTTATGAAATGTTCTTTGAGGGCGACTCCTTCTCCCGCCTCTACCACGAGAAGTGCGGCCACACCGGTAATTTTCTCCTTTGAGTCTTTTCTGCATACATTAATGTGCTTTGATTGAAATTATGAAGTTAATTAATTTGCTCTACACATCAACGTATTTTTTAAAAATGTTCTCCATTTATTATTTTTTTTTGAATGTGTTGTAAGGACCTAATGGATCGGCAACAGATATTCAGTTGGGACCGTGGGCGAAGGCGCCCGATGGCAACCGCAAGCAGCGGATCATTCGCTTCGTGCCGCCGCCTGCAGGCCATCCCATGCTGCAGCGGCTCATAAGTACGCCGATGCCCTTCCCTTTCGGCCCTTTGCTGCAGCGCTGTGTAAAGCTCGACTCACTCGCTGCTTTGCATGTGTGTTCTCAAAGACAACGCTCGGTTCAAGGAGGTGCTGCACTATTCCACCACACCTGCAGGGTACAGTACCGCGCCGCCGCCGCTTGCTGAATGTCGTGATCGAGTTGCAACTCAACCGGGCACTTTGCTTGACTTGAATTGCAGGGAGGCCATCATCACGGCACTGACTATGGGAGAGGGCGGTCCGAGCGTGGATCTGGAGACGCGGGTAGAGTGGACGGCGAGCTTAAATGAAGACGGGAACCTGAGGTGCATCGTCACCGGTAGGGATCAGTACAAACGAAAGCTATTCAAGGGTACTTTGCTCAAGTCGCTCACTTAGTTGTAGAACACTTGCTGATGGATCTGTATTTTCACAGAGATGATCGAAGGTGCCATGCGTGAGTCGACCGAGTCTTCGATCGGGATGTGGATAGAGTGTGTGCGTCGACATCTGCATCACATGGGCTTCACGTCAGCAGCGTTTTCTCCTCTGACCTCTCATCCTTCCCATCCATATTCCTCATCTGAGCGAGAAGATGAAGGAGATGAGAGCGACGAGGGACAGACCGGGCAGCCCAAAGGGGGACGAAAATCCCATGAGGGACAGGAGGACGAGTCCGAACAGAGTGAAGACGATTCCGACGCTGAGGAAGATGAGCGTTTCATGGATGCACGAGAAGTCATTCATTATGGACAGGGTATTGCGCCATCAGAGGAGATCGAGTTGCTGCGAGCAACTGTTTCGGGTCTGGAACGAGAAGTTACCAGCATGGAGCGGCAGCTCTCACGGGCCCTTGCTCGCGTTGCCGGTATGTATTCCTTCACTATGTGTTGGTGGCATCAAGGCTAACTTGTTGCGGTTTGGAAATAGGTCTACAAAAGACAATCCAAGACATAACCGGCGATAGCGATTCACTTTCACTGCCATCGCTTCATCAGCGCCTTGCTGCACTCGAACACGCACAGGCGTCGGCGGCACTTTCTCAATCTGCTCCCTCTTCGAATCCTGCAACACCTCTTTCCCTCTCCACAAATGGAACAGGTACGGCACCAACCGCTGAGGAACTCGAACAAGCTGCCAGAGAAGGTACAGCACTTAGCTTACCGCTTTTCTCATCGTTTGTTTCTAAACGTATGTGTGTTACGAAGTGGATGCAGAGCGACGGGTCGCGAGGAGGAACGCACGCAAGCACCGAGGATCACTCACAAACCGAAGTGCAAGCGACATCCGCGAGAATGTTAACGGCAACAGCAGCGACAACAGCACTGGCCAGCTTGTGGGGAACACCGGCACCGACAAGAAGGATCCAAGGCGCAAGCTGAAGTGGGCAGGCGTGGCTACACTAGTCGTCCTCTCCATTTCCCTGGCTCTGCCGCTCCTCGCGCCGCGTTCAGCACTGTTTGATCGGTTTTTGCGACCGCTGCGGTACTGCTGGCCTCTCTCCCTCTACTTCTCTCGTCAGGGTTCTGTCATCTCCAAGTGAGAGAACCTCTCTTCTCTTCCTCTTCGCCTTCCTCTCTCCAGCTGAATTCATAGAACAGGACTCATCATCGCCTTTCTTCGTATCATCTCACTCGTACTTCACATCCCACGAAGTGTAGAGCATCTTCGTATTGTGCCTTGACGATCTAACTTCGATTCAAGTGTTTATGTACTAGGATTATGTGTTTCTTCTTCTTCACAGATAACAGTTAGCGTGAGACGTGGCCAGCCGCTGTTCGGCCGGGCGTGCTGTCCATCCCTGTATCAGAGTTGAGATCAAGCGCGACCTCTTCCTGGCAGCTACCACTCTGGTCTTCGATAACCATGGCGGCAGGCAGATCTTGAGACGAAACGATAGGAGCGTCGCCATTGTCGTTGTCATCCTCCTCATCATCTTCGATCTCTTCCACCGAGGCCTGTACTTCCGCCGAATGGTGAGTTCGCGATGCTGATGAGTGTTGCTCCTTGGCCTTTTCTTCGCCGTCTCCCTCGCCATCGCTGCCGCTGGTGACTTCCTCGATGATGATATCCGAGACGTGGGGCAGAGCGGAGGCCTGTTGTTGCTGCTGATGCTGGTACGCGAGCGACGCCAACATCGCCGAGGCGCCGCTGTGGGAGCTGCGTCTTCGCTGGAACGGCTTCTTGTGGACGTAAGACGGGAAGTTGGGAAGGTTCAAGTTATTCAACAGCGAGCTCACGCCCTCCTCGGAATTGGTGAGCGATGATGTTGACGACTGCGGCGATGACGCTGAACTCGATGATGAAGAGACGGCTGCTGCTGTGGTTCCAGATGCATCATCACCGCCCTCCTTCGCGTCAGAGACATCGACGATATAGGGCAGATTGAGCAGCTTCGCGAGAATGTTGGGCGCAGAGGACAGGGAGACTTCGCCGAGACTCGGCCGTCGATCGGTGAGGAATCGACCGCAGTCGTACAGCATCGACGCCGTAGAGGATCCCGAGCTGTCTGACGTCTTGTTCGAGGAAGAGAGGCTGAGGTGTTTCACGCGGAGGCAGATGGCGTGGGACCACAAGGCGAAGGTATCGCGTGGCAGGTAGTACGTCCACTCGCTGACCGCCTTGCCCAACGTCGAGAGAAACTTGGTACGGAGGTTCCGGTGCTGAAGCTCGAAACCGAGGAAGGAAGAGTAGATCTTCTCCACCTCGTTCATCAGCAGCTTTTGATTCCACTTCCCCTTGTTCGCCTGCGACGTTGGTGGCCTTTTAACTCCGATTCAGAGGCAGCAAGCTTAAGGGAGGAAGGTACCTTCTTGGAGAACGTGGAGAGGAGGAAGGCGCTTTTGATGTCCTCATAGTGTTGGGTCAGCCAATCGAGATCCTCGCGGCGAAGGCTGACATCGGAGGAGAAGACCCGGAATCCTCCCTTCTCAAGCAACTCCTTAAGCGGATCTTCGCTCAGACCGACGATGCCTTCGATTCGTCGCAGCAGAGCAACCTTCTCCTCTCGCTCTCGCGATAATTTTTCTTCATCCTGGAGCTCTCCACCATCTTGCTTCTCCTCTCCGCGTTCATCCTTGTCCAGGCGATCTTCATTCCCTCGGCCGCCGACGCTGGCGCTGCTGGACAGCCATTCGATCGAGTTGTCCACGGTGCGCTCCGAGTTCTTGGCGAAGAACTTGTCGACGATGGCCGGGAACTGCTCAAGGGAGGTGCCGAAGAACTGCTCCAGCTCTTTCCGTCTTTCCTCCTTCGCTTCGGGAGAATGGTCCGGCTCCTTCTTGACTTCTTGCATCGAAACCGCTTCATCGTCATCATTCTTTTTGGATTTACCTAAGATCAAGGAGGCCGGGTCAGTCTCTTGCAGAACAAGATATGAAGTTGGTGGAGATGATGCCAAACGCGTGGAATACGAAGTGTACATCAAATATGGGATTATTTATTATCTTTGGTTGGAGAGACAGGGAAGGCTGGAATGAAGTCGTAAGAAGGAGGGGGAGATGAGGGTACATCCTTACCCTTTCCTTTGGGATTCCACCACGGAAACCCGATTGCATTGAGCTTTTCGTATCGATCAGCCGCAAGCTGACCTGAATGTGGTGAGGAGGAACAAGTCATCAGCATGAGAGGCCACTTGAGAGGGCGAATACATCGAGGCACCAAGGAGAAGGAGAGGAGTACCTTTGGTATGGAGTGCCTTCTGGTTATTCACCCATATCCGCAAGCTGGCATACTCTCCGCT
>CDEZ01020129.1:0-10904 GCA_000826365.1 Acanthamoeba royreba
ATGGGCTTCGAACTCAGCAACTTTCTCCATAGTGTTGTAGTTGTAGACGCGTACGATCATGTCATCAGCTCCACATATGACCCACTGCTTACGCGCGATGAACTTGGCCGTACGCACTGTGGTGTGCAGGGTGAGTACACCGCCAAGATCAAAGCAAATCAACAATTGCGACGTACCTGGAAGGTCGGAGACCTCAAAGGATTTGACGAGGTTCTGAGTCTTGTAGTTCCATATGTATACGTTGCCGTTGTAGAGCGAGGCCAAGATCCAGGGCTCAGTGGGGTGGAAATCCACCGATTTGACTCGATCAGAACGAGCCGAAAATTTGCGCTGTGAAATGAAAGGACACCACCATGTAAGTGCACCCGTTCATGGGCGGCGCACCAAGGGCGGAGTGGCGAACCTGTATGTCCATCCGAAGTGGCTGTGGGAGTTCACGATGATCGTGCACGTTTAAAAGAGCAAAGTGGGGGCGATGTATTAGATTTTGAAGAAAATAATTTGTTTTGCCCACGAATTTATATCGTCACAGCACAAGGGTGTGAGTACCATGTTGGTGAGGATGCGTCGGCGTCACACTCGTCTTGGTCAGGGTTCGAGGTGAGCACCAAAGGAGAGTGGTCCGAAGGGATCGACTCTACAAAAAGAGGGGAGGAACAATGGGAACCCCCTACTCGCGACACAAAAGTCTCTCCCACGCAGCTACGTGGGCGCTGTCGACGTGGGCAGTGCCCCACTTTGGTACAAAATGCAGACAGGATTTTCCTTTGATTTTTCCTCCCCCTACACAGGAAAAAGAAAAAGAAAATCTAGGCACCAGCAACATGGAGCCGCGAGGGAGAGGGCACTGGCGGGCCGAGGGCGGTGATGGTAGCCGGCCCACACAGCACTACAAACACACTCCAGGGGACTACAGAAATGGTGGTGGATCGTCTCGGCGAGAGCTCTTCAGAGACCACTCACCCGCTGACGCGTCGGCAGCTCGCGGAGGCGGCGCAACTCGTGGCGGTACCCGCGAGCTCCGTGGAGGCCGCCGCGGTGGTCGTAAAGACTTTTATAATACCTCTTCGTCGAGTAATTCGGCCAAGGTATATCCTCACCTCGTTTTTCTTCACTTTTACACCATGGTACAATGCATGTTGTGCAGCAAAGAGACGATGCGGACTACAGGAGAGGACCAGTGGTTTCCACGCCGTCATCGGCCATGCCTACGCCAACCATTCTGGCCAAGAAGGAGCCCTATCATACGATGGGTGAGGCACCTGTTTCGCCAAGGGACACCACTGCGATCGAGTCGCCAGTGCGAGGCCAACAAATTGCCGTGAGTTTGACCGACAAGACGGCGAGCCGGGCACCGCCCGCTAGTGCCAAGTTGATCAATGACTACTTCAGCTTCTCATATGATAGCGCATCCAAGGTTCCTTTAACTCTTCTGCTACCTGGTGCTGATCTTAACGCGACCGATTGCCTGCTGATTTCTATTGCAGCTGTTGTCCGATCAGAACAGCGACTTTGTTGTGATTGGCGTACTTGGAAAACAAGGTGCTGGCAAGTCCACCATCATGTCGGATCTGTCTGGTTTCTCCTTTATCGAGGTACCCTCGAAAGTGTCTGCTCGCCAAGCCAGAGTTTGTTTGACTCATTAGCACTTTCCAATGGTAGAGCCCTGAGACCTCGTCTCTGCCCTTCCCCGTGCAGTCGCAAGAGACTATGTTACGTTGTGGGCACGAGACAACAGGTGTGGACATGTATGTCACTTCAGATCGCATCATCCTCCTTGATACCCAGGTCAGTGCGCCAATCTGTAATTGAGGGTGGTTAAGACTGACGTACACATCATGCAATCTCAGCCAGTCCTGAGTCCGTCAATATTATTTCAAATGCTGGATAATGACTATCCGTTACCAGCGGATATTTCATCACACGAGAATCTTCAGGAACTTCAATCTCTGCAGCTGGCCGTCTTCCTGTTTTCCATCTGCCATTTCGTTATCATCACTAGTGATTGGTTGGGAGATCTCGGCATGTGGAAGTTTGTGCGGCTTGTCGAGACCCTCAAGTACCGGATACCAGACGTAGCTTCGCATATGGCCACCTTGCCGGACGACCACACGGACCAGAATGAATATTATCCCGATACAGGTATTTTGTTCTGTCTTTCAGACAGAGCAGCATGGCGGTGCTAATCGGACTGCGAACGGTAGTGTTTGTGTTCAACAAGCAGCCTGATGAAAGCTTCTCTCAACGAGCGCAGGCCTCCATTCAGCAGTCTCTCAGCCGGTTTTTTGCACAATCCAAGTGCGTACATCGCAATACAGAAGACGGTGCGCGAGAAGGGATTGAACCTGAGCCCGCTTTCTTTCTTTTACCGGTGAATGAACAAACGAATACCCAGGTACGTGCGCCGCTCTATCAGGGCAAATAACAACCTCGATTGCTCATCAAAGCTCCAGTCCCAACGTATATATGGAGACACATTCAGTGTGGCCATGGAGCGATTACGATATCACGTGCTCAGCAGGTCCAAGCACAACTTCTCGCGTCCTCTTGCCGAACGGGAATGGTACGCTGCCGCGCTTGTGTCCTCGAAAGAAAGTGCTCATCGGCGCATCCATCGAGTAGGTTGAAAAACACAGGCCGTATATTCGAGCTTATCAAGAAGTCACCCTTCATTGCAGACTACAGCCGCACACTCAACAAGATGTCCCTCTACCAGAAGAGCTGAGCCTCATGTTTCGAATTCTTGTGTACCAAGCTGCCGCCCCTGGTTTGGCGCGAAACATGGCCTCTGTGTAGTACAGCCCACACACAAGTCCTTGTTTTCCTTTCCTTTCCTTTCCAGGATGCGCATGAGAGGAGGAAGGGCGGTGCTGCGCGGGACGAGCTCTGCCGCCAATTCCCACTCCTCTTCCTCCTACCACTACTACTCCTCCTCCCACTACCAGGGGTGGCCAAGGGGCCTGCCCTGCTGCCCAGCATCGCTCCCCTTGTGGACAGATGGACCTGCCCCAGCGAGCAGGAAGAACCACTACAGCCAGGTGTTGGCAAAGGAAGAAGGAGGAGGAGGGGAAGGAGAAGGCAATGGTGGGAATGAAAGCAGCACGGGGGAGGAAGGGGGGTTCAGACGGTTCGGGGCGAGGAACATCAACTGGTTCCCGGGCCACATGGCCAAGGCCACCCGCCTGATGCGAGAGCGGCTCGGACGAGGCGGGGTGGACCTCGTACTCGAGATCCGCGACGCACGAGTGCCCTTTTCCGCCGCCAATGCGGCCCTAGACAACATCCTCGCGCAGCGGCAGATCCCCCGTCTGGTCGTCCTCCACAAAGCCGACCTGGCCAACCACAACCTCCTCCCTGTACCGCCCTCCACCATTTAAAACAGCATTATTTATTTATTACAATATTTATTAAAATTATTATTATTATTATTAATAATAATAATTGCTTATTTTTATTATTGCTTATTATCTAAGTAATAGGTTTGATCCTTATTGACAATGTGTGGGGTGGATGCTGCAGAGGGTAATGAAGGCGTTAGATGAAAGGTTACACGGGCAGCCAGTCTTGTGCACAACAGCCAGTACAATCTCCCTCAGTCACTTGCTTGGTCTCATCTCATGATTCCACGCCTCTCATCACGCACAAGCCGGTGGCGGTAAGGCAGGTCGTGCCATTCAAACGTTGATCCCGACAGCTCTCGACTACTACAAACAGCATCGACGACGCCTGTACGGTCCTCCGTGCTTTCGGTGAGGTAGGAGTTAAGCTCACTTGAGACCGCGGTAGGTTAGGTTCGCGTGCTGAAGACATAAGCGCTATATCGGCTACAGACTATCCTGACAAGCCGCTAACTCTGATGATTATGGGCGTACGTGGCTTGTGCGCAATGTTTTGGCACATTCATTCACACTGTTGCCAGTTACCAAACGTAGGTAAGTCCACCATCATCAACACTCTTCGATTGCAATGTCTATCAGAGTCAGATAGAAACAAGGCCAGAGGTTTGTGCGCCCTATCTTTGTCCTTCCACAGACATAGTCTTGTGACAGACCGATATTTCCAGGATCGAGCTTAGCCAAGACAGGACCTCTACCGGGCGTCACACGAGACCTAACGGGATTCAAAGTTAGCAGCAAGCCTCTTGCTTACCTTATAGATACACCTGGTGTCATGATTCCTAATGTGGAAGATGTGGAAGTAGGCCTCAAGCTGGCCCTCACAGGTTAGAGCCTCTTTTGGTGGGCCTGGTACATGCACGGAATGTTGATTTGTGTGAACAGGCGCAATCAAGGAGTCGATCGTGGGGAAACTTGTAATTGCGGACTACCTACTCTACTCCCTCAATCGATTAGGAGCTTCCGAGGCGTACATCAAGTTATGGAATCTTGAGGGCCCAACTGATGACCTTGAACACCTATTGAAGACGATTGCTATACGTAGCGGTACTGAAACGGTCGTCTTGTGAAATCTCACTCGTGCCGGTTCTCACAGTCCTGCGCAGGCGCCAAGCTAACAGAAGGGACCTACGACTTGGAGTCAGCAGCTACTCAGTTTCTCAAGCGATACCAATCTTGTGAGCTTGGGCGTCTCACTCTAGATGACGTTCCATAATGGAGCACACTTGTTCGAATAAGATGAGCTGTACAAAGTGGTCAAAGTCCGAAATACAAGATGCATGAGACTCATCTTGAGCTAGGATCGCGGAGGGAGGGGCAAGGTCGTCAGTGAACTCTGCCGTCGCAAGAGAGGGGCTTTAGGCCTTTTGTTCTCGTTGCTGTCCTCTTCCATCTTCTCCTCATCCTCGGTCGCCTTTCTGCTATTGCGTTCGCTATCAAAGTGCAAGGACGAGGGAATTGTTATGGAGTGACGCCGTAGGTTGACCTCACTCGTGCGCCGCTGCAGAGCTGGTGCCTTGAAGGCGGGGGCATCTGACCCGTCCTCTTGTTTGCTTCTCGCGTCTATACTGACGGCGCGCTGCCGCTGCTCTGGAGCCAAGCGGGCGCGAGTCAACCCGAATATGCCGGACCCCTTGATGGTCCGCCCGGATTCCGGTTCTGCAATGCACCCCCAATCAACACCCTTCGTCAGACCACTGGCGCCAGACAAGGAGAGGAAGGCAAGCAAGGTACCGCGTGAAACCTTGCGAGGGATGGACGCTGCTGCCGTGTGGCCACTGGATTGGCTGTCACGCGTGATGGCGTTGCGGATCAGGGTCATGGTGCTCTTCTTCGTCAGGGTTCGGGTCTGCTGGGCTTCGCGGGCTGCGCACAACTGCTTCTCCCGCGCTTCCCATTCTTCCTGCCGTTGTCGCTCCTTCTCCTCGCGTTGTCGGTGCTTCTCCTCGCGCGCTCGCTCCTGCTCCAACCAGAGCGCTCGTTCCTCGGTTTCATTGGCATCGGGCACCCAAGAGTCATCCCAGTAGTTGCTCTCGTCACTACCTTCGTCAGAAGAGGTCGAGCAGAGAGAATCAGATGACGATTCACTGGCCTCCACTTCCTCTCTAGCGCACAGCCCACTCGCCTCTTCCCCTTCAACAGTGAGCACGGCCATGAGGGAGTCCATGGATATGGTGATCGCTTTGTCGCCACCCGGATGAAATCCCCGCCTTCGCCTTTGGCTGTGCTTCGCCTGACTGTGCTTCACGCTTGATTGTTGGCTCCCACCACTCGCGCTGCTCTTGCTGGTGAAGTTCTCACTTCCATCACTCTTGGGCGCGCTACGGCGCAGCTGGCCGGAGATGATGCTGTGCGCCTTGCCGCTCTCGCGGAATGACCCGGAGGGAATCGTGGCTGCGGGATCGGGTGCTTGATGCCGGTGGGAATCAGCGTCGCGATTCCGGCGGAGGAATGCGGTGAGCACCGAGTGCGCCGATGCGGCCAGAGCGCTTGGGGATCGCGGGGACACGGGTTTGTCGTCGTCCTTCGCTTCGGGGGGCGCCAACAACTTCCGCCCCCGCTTTTCCTTGATCGCTGCGGACAATCGCGTACGATGGGCCAACTTGGGGGCTCCCTTCCGCTCCTCCTTGTCCTCGTCTTCTTTCCACTCCACCGGAGCACTCGAGACCACCGGCCAATCCGCGCTGTGCCCTCGTCCGCCCTCGTGTGCCGGTGCCTCTGTTCCCTCTCGCCCCCGCCTGCCGGTGCGGATGGTGGTGGTGGTGGTGATGATGATGGTGGTGGCCTGCTTCCTGCTCACGTCCGCATCAGATAGGGAGCGTTGCAACCGCGGTCCCTCCTTCCCCTCTTCCTCCTCTTCCTCCTCAATGTCGCTGTGATGATGGAGGCGCGTGGGAGGTACGAGATAAACGGGGCCCTCTCCGCGTTTCTTCTTCTTCTTCTCCTTCAGCTGTTCTTTCACCTTCTTCTTGTGGTACTTCTTCTTTTTCTTTTTGGTCTCTTGGCTGCTGTCGGAGGGGTGGGGGGTGGCGAAGGCGGAGAGGGTGGCGCCGTGCAGCTCGTCCTCTCCGCCATGCACCACCAGCACCAGGGGTTGGGGCTGGAGGCCTCGCTCCATGCCTCGTCTTGGGGGTGGGCCTGGTTCTTCTTTTTATGCAATACATCACCGGTGCCAGGCAGCAAATAACTTAAAAATATTCATATAGTTGAAATGCTTACACCGGAATGGTTGGTCGGTCATTTTTTCAGCCAATCGGAAGGAAATAGTCCTCGAATAAGAAATATATTTGGTGTTCTCTTTTTACAAAGGCGCCTGATCACAGATCATAGGTGTGGAGATAGTGTTGGATGGCCGCGTTGCACACGGGGCAGACACGCCTCGAAGTGGAGGCTAGTTGACGAGCGCACGAGGAGCAGCTGCAGCACGAGGAGCAGGCAGAGTGAGACAAGTCGCGGCAGTGACAGAGAGAGAGAGAGGAATGAAGTACAGCATGCGATGGCCGCAAGGATGTAGAGCGACGACGACTGGCTTCTCGTAACAAACTTTACACTTGCTGCCCTCGTCTTCCTGCTGCTGGAGCGCCTTCACAAGCTCACTCGACTCCTCCAGCCGCTTGCGCAGAACCTGCACTTCCCTTTCCAATCGCAGATCCTGCACGGGTTCGACACGAGCATGCCTCCATCACTCTTTCATCCCGGATGCGATCAAGAAGAAGAACAGGGGCATACCTTGATGTGGTGGAGCTTTGTGGTGAGGTGCGTAAGACCCGACGTCAGCTTATCGAGCGCATCAGCTTCCAGGAGGGTAAGCAGCAGGTCGTTGTCCGCTTGGAGAAACGCCTGCACGCTGCCTGCCAACTGCCTGGCGTCCAGCTGCATCCGAGGAGAACCAGATCGGGGTCATACCCAACCCCAACCCCAACCCCAACCAGCAGCAACAGCCTCCTTGGCCAAGGAACCGGGGACGGGCGACGCACCATATCAGATGACGTGGGAGTCGCGATGGGGGTGGTGGAGGCGGCAGGGCGAGGACATGAAGGAGGCGCCACCTTGATGGTGGTGGAGGAGGAGGCGGCAGGGCGAGGACATGAAGGAGGCGCCACCTTGGAGGTGGAGGATCGGGTGTGGAGGGCAGAGGTGCCCCCGGGGGGTGGATGGCGTGGGTTGAGGACCAAGTGGGTGAGGCCCAGCTCCTCGTCGTCCAGGTCCTCTGGGTTGCGCGTTTGCAAGGCGCGATCCCACCTCCTGTTGCCATTGCGCCTCGGCATGTCTGTCCCTGTGTATGACGGTCGGTGTGCGGTGTGCGGTGGGTGCGATGGCTATCTATCTACCTCTCTACCTACCTTCCTACCTATCTATCTCAATAGTTCGACTACCCTTCCTCCGGGGTCGATGGAGTCAGACTCTGCAGGTGGTCATGACATGAGGGGGGTTCGGAGAAGCACGAACAGTGAAGAGCTTTGGCCTGCAATAAAATTTCAAGATTTCTTTCCACATACCTCAAATATCTTTAGGCCTAGCCGTTGGAGGTCAGCGGGCGGGAGAAGCCAGAATGAGGGAGGAAGGACAGGCACCAAAAGACCAAAAGAGGGAGAAAGAGAGGAGAGAGGACGCAATGAAGCGAGGTAGAGCCGAGTTTGAGGCGGAGAGCGCCACAGCAGAACGCGCATATAGGAGTGAATACCGCCACTACCGCACCAGGAAGCACACCAAACCAGACCTCTCCGCCATCCAAGGTGCCTTGCCTGCATCGTCCCCCCCCCCCGTTGAAGTGGTCCTTCCTTTGTGCGCCATGTGGGGTGGGGTGGTTCTGACGATCAGCCACAACAACAGAAAAGACACTCGCGCAAATGAGAAAGGGCAACCTCGCCCAACTCAAGGGCAAGGCTAAGCTCGACGAAACGGAGGACAAGGAGAATATCGGCAACATCAACACCTACTACGGCACGCACCGCGGCAGCAAAGAGGTCAACGTGCTGAGCGACCTGCTGAAGAATAAGCACCACCACCGCATCACGAGCGAGCTCCGCCTGGACTCGACAGAGGCTGGGCTGAGACTGAAGGATGGCCGGTGTGTGGTGTGCAGCGCCGCGGGTCAAGCCTCCAATCTCTTGTGCGCCTTCTGCGAGCGTGATACATGCGTGCAGTGTCTGAGTCGATGCGAGGCCTGCGACGGCATCTTCTGTCGCCTATGCTCCACTACCAGGTGCGTGGTCGCATTGGCCTTTTGTCCACTGCTCAGGAATCGCTGATGGAAACTGTACCCTGTTGCAGCTACGCTGGACGGGAGGAAACCACGTATTGCCTCGACTGTGCCGAACTTCGTTCGTGAGTGCATCTCTCCCTGTACAGATCTGGTCCGCTGCATCACCCATTTTGGATTTAGTCGTGGTGGCATATTCTGAGGAGCCTCGTGGAACAAGTTGGCTTGTCTCCATTTAACAACAAGCTGTTTGCCTATTAAACGGGATGACTTGTACATGTGAGCTAGGCAGGCTCTCAGAAAGTGATGGTGACCTCTTTTTTGAAGCCGTTTAGCGTGGCTGTGATCTTCGGTTCTGCTAATGCAAACTCTTTGAATTCTTCGAACGAGAGCTTTCCATCCCCTGCAGGTTGATTATTAGCAAAGGTGTGCCCTGCTGACGATCATGACTCATTCATTACGCACCGTTGGTATCAAGTGTGTCGAAAGCGTTGTCTGCAAAGAGAGTGGCCATCTCTTCAGAGAAATCGTTGAGTTCTGCCATTGACAGTTCCTCATTGCCGTGTGTAGAGCAAAGCGCCGAGAAGCCGGACATCCATGCCTGGATAGGGGTAGGAATACTCAGTGGCGATTTCATTTAGCACGTGATGAGCTTGACCACGAGTACTTGTTTGAACATGAGACGAAGTTCGTCTTTCGTGATATAACCGTTTCCATCTAGATCATAAGCCCTAAACGACACTACCCGATGGGGACTCTTTTAGAGAGGACAGTCCCGAAATAGTTGAGTACCTGGGACATACGTGCAAGCTTCTCTTCAGGTGTGCCTTTGCAGAGGAAAGAGAGGCCAGAGATGAATTCCTGCAGATCCACTGTTCCGTCTTTGTTGAGATCAAGCAGTTCGAACATACGATCCGCGAATGGTGTGTCATCCAGGTTCCTGAGACCCGCTGCTTCGAGTTTACTTTGGGATCCCCGATGACGACGACGACGACGACAACAACAACAATGAGAGGATAGCACACATGCACCGTCAGCTCAACACCCAAACGAAGTGGTCTGCTTCCTTACCTGAGTGCCTTGCGAAAGGCGGGCCGATCGAGCTTCCCATCGGTGGCGCACTCGTTGAAGTTCTGGTAGAGCGCCTTCACCTCCACCTTGTCGACTGTGCAAGGACAATCATCAATTCATAAATAAATAAATTAATAAATAAAAAATAGTGGCGGTGGTACAGTGCGTATCGTCGAGGAGTTTCTTGACCATGCTGGACGACACATTCCCGTCTGTCCAGCGCCACATAAATATTAGTTACCCACATTGTTCAACACCACAACTATATTTATCTAATTCATTTATATGGATGATATGTTTAATAGCACGTCTTCCATGTGTGAAAAGAGAGCAGCCGCAGGTACACTTCTTTTTGTCGGCGTCGAGCTTCCCCTTGGAGGGCTTGTGTCCCATATTGCTGCTGCTGCCTACCACTGCTAAGATAGCGCAAGTAGGAGAGAGAAAGGAGGTTGAGGAGCTTCACCAAGAGAGTCGAGACAGGGTGTCGGACAGAGCAGCTGACGTCCTATGTCGAGGGTGGGGTACAGGAATTCAGGTTGCCGGCTGCTTCGGTCAAGGGCCTCCTTTCAGAGAAATTCCTGCACGCATTCCATGGGCTGACATTTCCATCATTTTGAAATGAATTTCGAAAAACAAAATTATTTCAACAAACAGTGGAACGCGGTACAACATTTCTTGGGGATGAACGACTCATCACTGCAGTCACGCACCACCAGTAGTAGTAGTAGTAGTAGCAGTGTGGCGGGGAAGGTCTTTGTGGTGAGTGGCGGTGCGTCTGGCCTGGGCGCCGCTACCGCTCATGTCTTTCACGCAGCCGGTGCCCTCGTCCTCCTCGACCGTAACGCACAGGCACACCATCATCCACCCCTCTCCCCTACTCCTACTACACCTACCCCATCATCACCATCATCATCATCATCATCATCATCATCATCATCATCATGCTCCTCCCTCCTCTCCTGCCACCTCTCTCCATCTCTCACTAACCCGCCATCATTCACCCTGCTGCATCCCCATGACCATGGTGGTCACATCAGGAAGGGGCGGCGTTATGTGCCGAACTGAATAATAAGAGACCTCACTCGGCAGTCTTCTGTGAGGCCGACATCACGAGTGAGCCGGCCGTCATGCAGGCGATCGCTCAAGCACGCAAGGCGTTCCAGAGTATCCTCTCTCTCCTCCTCTCTGCGCGAGGGCACAGACCAATGCTGGCGTGTGTGTGTGTGTGTGTGTGG
>CDEZ01020142.1:0-11140 GCA_000826365.1 Acanthamoeba royreba
TCGGTCAGCAACTCAGGGGATTGTAAGAGTATTGTGGAAGAACTTGCCCTGAGTCACACTTCCGAGCGCATCCGTCGGTGTGCTCTTTCTACGCTCGACTATCAGGAGAGGACGAGAAACTGGGACTACAATGTTAAGGTATGAATGTGCCAGCACTCATGAAGTCGCAGCCATTCGCTCACTTGGGTCTGGTGTGTGTTAGGTACTGAGTGCTGTGTGTGAGTTTGATCCAAGCCCTGCTGTGCGAAGAGAGGCCTACCAGTACGTCCATCATATTGGTAAATCATCACCGAAGGAAGCACTGAGGCTTGCCCTTGTTGGACTGGCCGTACGAATTCACCCTATGACATATGTATTCACTTGGCCTGCTGGACTCAAACAATGTCATTAGGACACAGACTCAGCTGTGGTCATACGTGCTACCACACTGATAAACGACTTCTTGAAATGGTACGACATACAACAGACATTCAACGAAGTACAATCAAGGTACATACAAATCTGTGACAGTGATGTTCTGCATCTCATTCTTCCTTGCTTGTTTGGGAACAGCCTGGTGACATTGTTGTCAAAAAACATGATCCAAGATGTAGAAGCTAAGAGTCTGGTCAGTCTTGCCATCAGTTGCATTATTGACAACATGCCAATGTATGAACTCTCTAGCCTGCCTCTTGAGTTACAAGACCTTATCCAGGCTGCACAAAAGGCACTAGAAGAGAAACAAGGTGATTGATCAGCTCGCATTTATGAAATGGTTTTACCTACTCACTATTCGTTCACACTTGTATGCACAGACTCAGATAATGAGGAAGATCACCCCATCAGTCCTCTTGACTCCATCACAACGCACACAATATTGCATCTGCTTGAAACATATCCTGAGTGGTACAAAGAGTTCATGCCTATCGTCAAGGAATGGCTGACACAGGAAACCACATGGCAAGTCAGGTCTGACACCATTCTGCATGGTTACTTCCTTTCTTGTGCCTCTCTAAGTTTCTATTCTGTTCTTTGACAGAGAGAGTGGTCTATTGCTGATCGAGTTACTCTATGAACCAAGCTTAATAGTTGAAGACGTTGAGGACTGGTCTAACTTAGACCACCTTGTCCAGCGTTCTGTCTGTGATTCATCAGTACGCTAATTGTACCACATTGGGATGTCTTCTCTCTGATAGATGTGTCTTTGAATATGCAGCCCAGAGTGCGAGCAGCCAGCTACCGTGCTCTTAGTAGTCTGGCTCTAGTTGAGCAGAAACAGATGCTCGTGGATACCTTAGTAGAACGCCTGACCGAGGAACAGCATCCAAATGCACTGAAGCGGCTACTCACTGTACTGAATGGTCTTGTCAGCAGGGGTCGAGTTGACACACGACCTGAGTCTGTGATCAAGCAGTTGCTTGATTCCAGTGCATTACTTGCCTATTCACCTCCGGTACATCTGCTTTGGATTCATTTTCAATCTACCCACTGATAGTAGGCCCAGGCAGGAGATGCTACTCTAGGATCATGGGCAATCGATCTTGTCAGCTCTTGGTTTGAGCATATCATCAATAATGGTATGTTACTGCATCTAAGCAGAGAGCTCACATTTTGCTTAACGGTAGTTTTATCAGATCCAGGAATCACCAACGAGCTCATTGCCTCTGCAATAGACATGGCGATGCCCATCGTGTTACAACTGCCAGCAAGGTCAGTCCATGATGCTCGATATGGCTATGTAATCAATCTCATGTGGCGTATTGTCATATTTGGTACATTCCACTTCCTTGCACCCCTGCAATTCCTTACCTCACAACTGGTTTGGTTTTGAATCCTAGCGGGCATGGAAGGCTTTTTGCCCTTCTTAGCTTCGGCGTGTGCCATCATTACAAGGGAACTGGACTGGCTGTTCCATCTTGTCAGCACCGGTGAAAAGGCACAGGCACAGCCTCATCAGATGAATCAACTCAATTACGGCCTCTACGGTTGCCTTATGGCTCTCAATGAGATGCTAAACCAAGAACTTGATGTGCTCTCCGTGATCCCAGTCAGTGATCTGTTGCACTTCGTAATAACTTCGCTTAAGGTGCGGATGGTGGTTGTGTGCTTATCAAAGCTACGGGGAGCTCACAACATGCCTCGATATGATACAGATTAGAGATGTTGCAAATGATGTTTTGGCGCCGTGCTTGGGGTTGCTGAGCCACCTTGCCACGCTTGCGCGAAATGACCTCATCTCTGCGTCTCCAGAGGTGAAACAGCTCATTCAAGATTCAATCCTTGACGTACTTGATGATGAGGAGAATGCACACACCCTTGTTGCTGGAAGCATGCTCGCCACTGGTAACTCCTCTTCCTTTTGTGTTGCATTGCTGCCTGAGCGCTGAGAAGTGTGTTTCATACAGGTAAGCTGGTCGCCAACTGCTCGTCACTTGTAAGTGAACAGTGGATGACCTCCTTCGTACAGCGCTTGTCCATGCATGCTTCCGCCTTTATCACCACTGCTCCCGAGGAGAGTCTGTACGCAATCACACAGGTCGCTAAAAGCTTTGGTGGGTCATCGATTCCGCCAGAGTTAGCCGCTGTTGCTTTTGCCGAAGGGAGGAGGCCATCTAGTATCACGCACGACGAGAAGGCAAGCATGGCGATAGGATGGGCCAACCTCATCTGGGCCATGCATACGATTGACCCTGATCTTCGGCCAGAATGTCTGCACACGCAGGAACTCAAGAAGGCGGCCTTTGACCTTCTGGAATTCATCTTCTACGACGATCCAGTCTTATTCCCAGACAGCAACGATGGCGAGGGCGGAGACGTGCTCCGGGAGACCAGAAACGCTACCACCTCTGCTTTGTGGGCCATCTTCACCGAGGAGGAAGACCACCTCGAGTCTTTGTTATTACGAGTGAGTCCCGCTCGTGCGGACAAGCTGTTGCTGGCTTTGCAACGCTTGCTGTCCTTGCCACCAGTGGTGCCCTACGCGGGCCAACTCATCGAACGTGTTAAGCTCGTGCTAGATCTGTACGTACAAACCGTGAACTGTAGAGTTATGTTACGGTTCAGATATTGACCTTATGTTGCGCGGGATGAACAGTTCACTTCCCTCTGTTGAATGATCCGCCTGCTTAGTCCTCTACCAGCCACTACAGACCCAGAGGACTACAAGGCTTGGATTACAATGCAGTGGCCGATGGGGGCGTTACTCTACGGATGTGTGCTGCAGCAGCAGCTCAATGGAGAAAGTAGTCAGTTGTTCAAAATTCCTCAACATCAATATGAATACCTCTCTCCACAACCCGTCGCGCAGACCCTCGGCCATTGGGCTGATTCTTGCTCCAGTCGTTGTCCTTGCGTCCGCGCTCGCGTCGACGCTTGCCCTGCTTGAAGTTACGCTCCGACAGCAGGCACAGGGACGTGTCGAAATCGTCATTCACTCCTTCGTCAGTATCTTCCTTGCTCACGATGATGTCTGCTCGAAAGGCATTGTGGTGAGTGGTTTCCTGCGTCTGAGGAAGGAAACTCTGAATTGGTCGTACCTCCGTCTTTGATGTAGTAGGGTTTGCCTTCAAGCTTTCTCCGTAGCAAGCTCGGTATGTCATGGTCCTGCTGCTGAGCACGATCATGGTAGGGATCGACCAGTTGATTATTTCGCTTCCTTTCCACATATTCCTTCAAGAAAGCTTCGTCGTTGTCGCCCTCGACAAGCTGCTCCTCAGAGGCTTCCGGTTGGCCAGTTGGTGCACTTTCGCTTGTGTTATTCGTTTGATCTTCTGTACGAGCTGCTTCGTCACCAGTAGCGGTATCCCGTGGTGAGCCGGCAGGACCTTCGATCGAATCCATTTCGATCATTTCCACACCTTCCTCATCGTCTTCGTTTTCTCCATCTCGCCTATCGACTACATTTTCGTTTTCTTTCTTCGTATCACTGGCCAGAGTACTGCTCGCTTCTTTGCCTTCGTCCTCAAGCACGCGCCACTTGCCATTGTACTGAAGGTACTTGACTAACTTAACGCGGTTTGCGTCGTCTATGCCCATTTCTCGTGCCACCTCGCTACAGAGTTGCGCGATCGTATCTCCAGCAAACCAGTAGGATGACACGAAAGAAATCGTGCGTTTGGTGGAATCGCGTCGGTGGAGATAGAGCAGCAGTGCGCTGCATCCTGAATCAGCTACCGCGTTTGTGTCGGTTTCTCCATGTTCCCCAGAGGGTACTGGAAGGGGTTCCTTGCGATCCTGACTTGTTTCCGGTGCTGATAGGATCTCCACCGTGACGGTCGCATAGTTGGCAACATGCTGATGGGCAAGAGGAGCAGTGAGACCGGAATTCATTGCGCAGTAAGAGGGCAATGGCCACGTACGTGTTTTTTAAGCGGCCAGAGGTCATTCTTGAGCAATCGATCTTGATGCCACAGACGCATGTGCTCCACCGACGGCTGCATCACAGGACAAGTGAGCAAAGAAAACATTGAATCTCTTGGCTTTAGCTGCCGTACCACATGGTCGAAGGCTGGCTTGGACTTAAGCAGCTCCTTCAATTCGCGAACTGTCATGGATCGCGATACCTCAAGCTTGAAAAGCGATGATACAGAGAAGGGTGCATCCTCTCGCTCCCGCACTGCTGCTGGAAAAGTTCGCGAAAGATGCACAGCCGGTGATACTAATGATCGCAGTATGCTGAGCCTCTCGCTGTTCAGCTCTGCACTCTTAGTCACCTTTCCGCCATCTGCATTCTTTTGCTCATCCTTGGCCTCGCCAGATTCCGCCCTAGCCGACGCCTCACTCGAACCTGTGTTGGTTTCGCCCAGCTTGTTATCCTTGACAGGCGATTGACTATCATCCTTCTGAGTGGAGCCCTCTACGCCCTTGATATCGCTATCCACTGTACGCCGGTAGTAGAGCTGGAAGAATACCTCTATCTGCCCTTTCACGGGTGGCTAGTGCGGAAGAGGAGTGAGCCCTAGTCCACCACGCTTTGCATAAAGCATTCATACCTTGCCCTCTTCAAGCCACAGCAGATCTTCTGGCAGAACTTTGGCTTCTTCGAGTGTTCGGCTCTCATCATCAAAGATACGATCCGGTCCACCCCAAATATCTGTCCGTCGGAGACGTGAATTGTCCACTGGCTTGTCGAACATTGCACACATGAGCTCCTTACTGGTAGAGAAAACGAATACTGTCACTACAAGGTACTAGGCACTAGGTCATTACAAGGCTTCATATCAACGTACCATTTTGCAATAGTGGCATTTCGCGGCACATCAATATCGAGAGGATCAGGCACAGCGCGCTCTTTGGTTCCCGATAGAGCCACAACAAACCGAAGGCTGATCATAGGGACGTGCTTGGATGAATCACCTGTATCGCATTTCTTAGGTTTTAGCTTCATTTTAGAAATTGTTGCATTTGCGTGCGAACCATGCTCAATAATGATTCGATCGCCGTCCTTGATTCCAACCTCATCCAATGTGCGTGATTCATCGGTGTACACGCTGCCCTCGCCACCTCCAGGCAGCGATCGTCGCAATTGAGTCTGAATATCCAGCTCTATCAAGCCTAACGATTGCAAAAGGGTGTTAGATGGAGCCGATGAGCCGATGTTGTCGCGGCATTGTGCTGTACCTGCAGGAAACTTGGACATGACGGAAGCTTTGAGCTCTGCAAGCGTAGCTTTCTTGTCCATCTCCACAGTGATGGTAGGGTAGGGCTCCTCTCCACTGCACTTATCCGTCACAAAGATTTCTATCAACTTCTGGCGTCGCAGGAACATTTCCCATGCCCAAGACTAAGGCAAGAAAGAGAGGTGAGTCTTTCCTTACAGCCAAGAAGGCATGAGCATCTGAACGTACTCTGTCGGTGCCAACTGGCTGGAGTTCAACAGTCAATTTAGATTCATTATAGATGCCCAGGTGCATCAGTGATATGTTGTTCTCAGCTAGATGTGTGAATTTCCTGAAGAGGATCGTATTAGCCCCAAGGATCATAAGAGGAATCAATAAATGGAAGAAGTACGTACTGATACTCTATGCGGCATAGATACTGCTTGTCTTCCGGTATACCAGTAAGCTTTGATATTCTCGCTTTGAGTTCGCTCACAGTTTCCATATCTCCGAGCCGTACGCTCAGCTCGGTGATGACCGGATCGATATCTGCGGAGGGTACTTGCCCTTCCACCCTCGATGTGTATTGTGTTACTCGCACGGTAACTTGGTGTGCCTATCAATCGACGGAGCACACATTGAACTAAGTCTCTCAACAATAGACCGTTTAAGATGAAGAGTGGGTGTACCTCGGGATCATACTTCTCGCCATTTATAGTTTCACCATCCCACAGTAGAACCGATAGACTACTGCCTTCTTTTATTCCTGCCGTGGAAAGGAAGTGCACAAATGAGTCGATTGACTGAGTCCGCAAACATATGCAGGATTCATACCGAGAGATTCTAACGTGGCGTCATCTGGTAAGGACGAGAGCGCTACGCTAAGGCCGGAGAAGTGCAGCTGGGTCCCGCGAAGTTCAACTTGATCCAATTTGAGCTTGCTGGCGTCACCACCTGCTCGGAATTCACAATGATGAGTTGCAAAGATAAATACAAGAAGATATTGTTAAGATACCAGGCTCGCCGAGAATCTCAGTGATATCCTTGATAAGTTTCGCGACCGTAGTCTCCTTTTGAAGAGTAAAGAGCTTTTTGTCCTTCTCCTCGCTTCCGTCGGCGTCATCCCCAGCAGATCGCGAGGTCGGAGCAATGCGCTTGTGAATTTGACCATGCAAGATGCGAAAATGGCGCGTATGGAAAGCCATAATGTCGATGAGACCACGATCGCGCTCGTAGTCATCACGCTCTTTCAGAAGCTCTCGATTGTAGGCCTCCATTTCTTCCTCCAGATGCTGCGGAATAGCAGGTGGATTGGCAACTCGTCGGTTACAGGAGATAAGCCCGCTTTCTGCAGTCTCAAGAACGGATTCGCAAGATTCTTCAGCAGGAGGCGTCGTCTCAACAGGTAGATGTCGGTAGATGAGCATATCTGTATGCAGACCGATGATGAGCAAGAATCGAGAGAGTAACTTAAGAGGTACGTACATGCACACTCGGATCTGCCAGAATACTGACTCGCAAGACGCTGGACTGGCATTGGTTTCACAGTGCTGTCATTGAAATCATACCAGCCCTGACTGGCTTCAGCCAATAACTCTTCCTCCCTCGTACGAGGCTGGAATACAAGGTGTCATTTAAGTTGGTCTTGAAGACCAAACATATACACTGGTACCTTGGCAGGTAAACTTTCTAGTGGATGATGCACAGTCTTATCTTCCTCTGCATTCGTTGCGGGCTCGCATCGGCTGTGCACATCTCTGATGTAGGCGTGATAGTGCCCAAATCCTGCGTAGATGCGGGTCAGTTGATAGCACACGCTAGCAGACGGCAATACACAGCATTCAGGGCGATGTCCAGAGTATATACAACTTGCAGCGTAACGTTAATAGCTGCAAACCCTTGTACTCTTCACGGGTTCTTCTTGCTGTAGGCACGGCGAGACATACTCCATTGAGGAGCTGAGCAACACCGACCTTGCCTCATGTGTGATAGAAGCGAAGGATACGGGTGCATGTGCCACATACAAGTCCAGCACATTAAGGGGTCACAGTAATTACCTGCGCTGCTTCCACAGTGGATGATGACCGAGAAGAGCTCATAGAGATGAGGCGAAGTGGGGTCAATGGGTCCCTGCTCGATCTCATGTGTACTCGACTCCTTGTCTTCTTCGGAGGCCTGCTCAGCATCCTTCTTCTTGTCCTTCCGTCGTCGCTTGCTGCCCTTTTGTTTTTCATTGAGTTCCGGCTCAGTTGTTTCTTGCTTCATTTGAGAGTCCTGCCAAAAACTGTTAGTTCATGATGTGGCCACTGAGAAGGAGGTATGCATTACCTCAGTCGAGTCCAAGGTGGTTACACTTGCGTCAGTAGTTGCAGTAGCTGCTTCTGCTTCAGTATGCTTGTTTGCATCACTGCTTGATTCCAATTGCGCTGGTGTGACTGCACTCCGCTTCCCCTCAGCCCTTGCCTTCTCTGTGTAGGGCTGCATGTCCAATAACAGTGGAAAGGCAAACTTGTCTCCCACCTTTACACGGGCATCCTGAGAGTTTTGTTAACCATTAGTGCGCCTAAGTACTCCAAGTCAGAAGATATGGCGCGGAGAACGTACTCGTTCAACATCATATGTGAAGCGTGCCAGTGAAAGAATAAGAATTGGAGGCAGACTCCGGAAAACAGCACCCTTGAGTGCATCTACCTTCTGTCCACAATTATCGCACTTGTACCTGGTGCAGAGAAGCATGATCAGAATTACACTAATCAGCCTGTGATCGTGCTTACGTACCTATTGTCACCGGTGAGCATTTCGTATTCGGTCGCGACTGCTAGGCTGGCGGTTACAGAACCGAGCCCGGCAACCGGGAGAGTGACGTCTTGGAAGGCTTCCTCACGTTCAGAAATGTTTTTACAGTTCGTACAAATGATCTGATTCACTGAGATGCCCTTGTAGAGATCAGAGATCAGATTTCGTGCGGGCGTGTTCTTGAGAGAACGCTCAATTGCATCGAACAGAACTCTACAATGTTCAAGTTAGTTTCATAGCGATAGTGGATAAAGCAGAGCGAAAACGTGCCTGTTCAATTCATGAACATCCTGCTGTTCGAACATCTCTCGCCCTTTCCATCCAAAGCTTTCTGTGAGCGACTGAGTGGACACGGCATCAACGTCGGCCACCTACGAAATGTACATGTGAGTTGACGGCAGTATGTGAGGAGACGAAGGAAGGCCTACCTGCATGCGAGCGAAGAGACGCTGAAGCTCCATTGGAATCTTGCGTTTCTTCACTTGGACCTGTTCACCTTCAGCCTTGTCACTTGCCGCCGTTTCTTCACTTTGAGGTGCATCAGTTGCTCGCTGCTGCTGCTGTTCGTTTCGCGCAACTTCCGGGCGCGCCTGAGCGGCAGGGCTCTGCTCTTGTCGCGGACTTTCGCACATACCGCAATACTTTCGCGATGGCGGATTTAGGTAGGTGCACAAGTGGCAGCTCCATTCCTGCTTCGCCTTCTGGAGCTCGCGCTTACGCTCTTCCTCTCTCTTTTCCTTTTCCTTACGTTCGGCTTCTTCCCTCGCCTCCTTCTCTCGCTCAGTTTCCTCAACTTCGCCACCATCAGCACCAGCATCCGCGTTAAATGCATCCGCCGCCCCTTCAAAGAGTTCACCTAGAATAAATAGAATCGGTTGGAAGTCAGTACGCTAAGCTTGGCCCAAGTATGCCAATACGAACCTTCTCCAAAGGGATCGAATTCAGATCCAAAGCCACTTATCTCAGTTTCGGCAGCTTCTGTGTCTCGTTCTGTCGGACCCTCGGGCGTTTCATCGGCCGACGCAGCACCGGACAGCAACCATTCCACTGCACCTTCTCGATCTTGGGGAAACCGAGCGATAGCTCGACGCACCAGATTATCCTCGAAGCCCATGGACGCGAGAAAAGTCCTTGTTTCCTCTTCATCATCGCCAGCACTCACCTCTGAACTCATGGCAGCAGTGGCGCCTCCTTCTCTCTTTCTCTGTTCAGGCTCCTGGTCCTGTAGGCCGGCATCTTGAGGTGATGTCTGTACACTCGAGATGAGTTCTTGCAAATCAAATCAGCTTAGAATCCCGTTAACGCGCACCTGCACACTGCTGCTCACGTCGGCCTCATGTGCGCCTGTTGGCGCAGAGGACGTGGCGGTTGAATGCGCATCGATCTGTGCCTTCTCTTTCTGATCCTGTCCCGCATGTGTGCTGCTGCCCTCCCCTGTGAATGTCTCGCTGCTCTGCTGCTGCTGCTGCTGCTGCTGCTGTCCACCATCGTCGGCAGTCGGCTGCGTTGCTGCGGCCGGTGGTACAGCGGTGACCACCTGGAGGTCATCAAGCTTGAGGTCGTAGAGGCCAGCGCGCAGCTCAGGCGTCATGTAGAGCGCCTGAATAAGGCTGTTCAAGTAGCACGTCGCTCCTCTGTGTACAAAAAAAAAGAGGTTAGCTTATTTATAATAAAATAAAAATTATTTAAAAATAGAAATTTAAATTATGATTTAATATATAAATAAATACAAACAAATAGAAAAAATAAATAAGAGATGGCGCACTGATTGAGAAGGCCAACGAAGCCAGAGGTGGGACGTGGGTCGGGCGGACGGCCCATAGTGCGGCGGCCTGTGGCACGGCCAGCTGCCGTGAATGCGGACAGGCTGTAGTCCTCCTCATCTTCAAACATATCCCCAAACATGATGTCTTTCTCCCGAATTACGCAAAACAAGAGGGTAAAAAACCAATTGATTCTCCTCTTGTTTTAAAAGTGGATTAAAATAAATAATATTTTGTATTTTTTGTAGTATAATCTCTTGTTCGGTGAAGTGCCCTGCGAGAGCAATTCTCAGAACTTTCAGTTACAAGACGTAAGTGTTTCAAAATTAATGAAACCTTGACGGTGGAGGAAAACTTTGAACTATGACATGCTACTTCGCATTTCGCTTCTTCAAATTTTTGCAAATGAGTGTGGTATTCACAGAATTTTCCGGCTTGGAAACAAACAGCGAAGAGAATGGAGGTGGATGGTGGGGAGATGACGTGCATCAGGGACGGTGCTACTGATGATGGTGATGATGGCGAAGACCTGAGGACCGAGCCTCATTCGGGCGGCCAATCAGTGGACTGGATGCGGCAGCTGCCGAGTGAGCTTGTGAGCATGGTGTTGGGCGAGGTGGACACCCTCATGTGGCCTGTGTGTCTTGTCATATGCCGCCGGTGGACGGCACTCCTTATGCCCCTCGCCTTCAACAAACGGAAGAAGAATAAGAAGCGGACGCTGAGGAAGCCGAAGATGCCAAGGAGGAATACGTGGCGAGGTTGGCTGCCGCAGGATGGCTCCATGTGATGGAGTGGGCCATAGCCACCTTCGACGTACGCTTGGGCGCCACCATGATGGCAAACGCCGCGTCGAATGGTCATCTGGACGTCATGCGCTGGTTGCGCGAGAGGTTGTGTCCCTGGGACTCGAACGGACTCGGAACGGCCTCTGCAGATGGCGTTCGCCCTGATGCTCGTCAGTGGCGTCGTGCTGGGGAACGTGGTGTATTGGACCCATCAACT
>CDEZ01020148.1:0-10108 GCA_000826365.1 Acanthamoeba royreba
TTTTGATGGGGGGGGATGAGGAGGGCACCTGAAGACGACTATCACGGAAAGGTAGGCCATCCACGTTCCCTTGCTATCTGCAGGTAACAGATTTTGGATATTTATTCCTCCTACGAATGACCATTAGAGGGCAAGTACCAAACCACGTCACATTTCTGTTCTCCTCGAGAGGTACGTCCACGGTCTTCATCTCCTCCTGCTGCTGCTCCGAAAATGCCTCCCGTGGTTGTAAAGGATATTTTTCTTTCTCAAACATTTCCTACTTGCCTTTTCCAAATCCTTGCGCAAATTTTTGCCACCTAATGTGTCTGGCCATAAAAATTCGTTTCTTTCAATGTTTTCATATCTATGAGATGAACACGATTTTTATTTTTTTGATGGTGACAATTCAAACAAACGTGTAAATAACTTGTGAAACAGGAAACACTGGTATAAAACTGAGAAACTCCAATAATGGATTAAACTTTTTTTAACTTGTTTTTATTTGGTTTTTCCTGTTTTATTGTAGTTTTCCCCATTGCAAAGGAAATACTTAATCATGTATTAAAACATTTTATTGCAAAAATGAAAAAATGCAAACAGTAATGCAAATTTCAATCTTCATTGTGAGAATTCCAATGGGTTATTGCTTAAACTTAAAGCTTATGATGAAGATTATAAATTACTTGATTCAAAATCATTGAACAATGTTTTGTGCATAAATTAAAGAACTTTTGCCAAAAGAAAAAATAAAAAAAGACGTTTTGTTGTATAGTTCATTCATTATGTCAGATAAAGCAGTATTTTATTTAGCAAATTTCACTTTTTGTTTGAAGTAAAAGAAAATAAACAAGTCTTAGATATCATTCATATTACAAGCAACCAAATACAACAAAGCTGAGTTCATGCATTCCATTTTTTATTTATATTTTTTTTTCTATTATGTATTATGTTTTGTTGTGAATATTCCATTTTAGTTTGTTTTTAGTTTTTAAAGTTGCTACAACCACAAAATGTGTTTACTAAAAACATATATGATCAAATACTTTTTTTTTTCATTTTCTCTTCATATCTTATGATAAAAGAATACTTTGATTAATCACAGTAGAATTTAACACTAAACTCCAAGCATTTGTATCTCTATTATATGGTATTGTGTTAAAGTGAGCACACATGGCAGCTAAAAATGGTTGTGGCTCCCATATAGCACCAAGAGATGCTTGCATACAAGCTTGTAAAGTTTGAGTGGTATTAGTTTTGATAGTTTTAGATAAATATGAAAATCCAGCAGAAGGATCAAAAATCCCATAAGAGCACACTTTGACAAAATCAGCACCACAATCTTTTGCTGTTGACCAAAACTGAGATGCTGATATTGTGATAGAAAGAGAGCAAGCTTTTTTGGCTTCAACCCATGAAAGAGTATTATGAAGTAAACAACGTTCCAAGCTCATAGAATTACAATTAGAGTTTGCCCAGGGATCATCTTGACAATGTGAACAAAATTCACTAGGTGATTGATTACACTTCCAGGTTAAAGTTGTATAAGCTTCTTGTGGGGTTACACCTTGTTATTTAATTTATAAATATCAGAAAAAACCAAATGCTCTTCAACATATATTGATCACATACCAATACAAACCCCATTATAACCTTTTGTACTACAACATGCAAAATATGGCTCCATAGTACCATATGATTGTCCATCTGATAAACAACCTGATAAACCTCTTTGTATTTAATGTGCTTTGATATGAAATCACTTTAAAAACTATACATGTTCTACGTGCTACTTCTGGAATTAAAGTGCTATTACCACAAGAATAAGTTCCAATCTTTGAAGATGTGGACCACATTATAGGAATATTAGTTGTGGTTGCCAAAGCTAAAAGAAAAACATGAAAAAGATAAGAAAAAGAAAATCGTCATTTTTTTTGCCTGAACCTGGTGGAGAAGCACCTGAACATATAATTAATAAAATTAACTTTTCAACATAGAAGAAAGACTTGTACAAATTCCTCGAGTGCCCCAAAAATCACAACAATCTCCAACATGATCTGTTGCCTGACCTGCTTCTATGCATGTTGATGTTTGCACTTTTGGTTTTTTACTAGCACCTAGTTAAGTATAAAAAATTATTAACATCTTTTTGATGATGATAATGAGTTAAAATCACATTTTCCATTTTCAGCATAACCAGAACAACATGTATTTGAATCTACAATACTTGTTCCATAGGGATGACAACCTATAATCTTTAATGAGTTTATCATGCAAAATCTTCAATTGTACAACAAAAATGTTTTACATTTGCCATAAACATCAACATTTAATCCAGAACAGCATGTTGAATACACATTATCTAAATATCCACCTGATAATTGACATAATTGACTGGCACCTTGTTGAATGGTAAAACCAAGCAACATTAACATAACAACTTCTACAACCTTCATCTTTGATTTATTAAAATGTAGAAATTACAACAACATAAACAAACACATAACAACAACACAATAACATAATATTCAATGATATTTCTGCTAGTTTACATGTACATGCTCAAACAACAAAAAAAGAAGGTTTTCAAAGTCAAAATGTGCATTACAAATGATGATGACAATAAGGATAGTGATCAAATAAAAGCTGTTTACTCCAATGACCATCCCCTGTGTGCATAATAAGTTAAAAAAAAAGGAGAGTCCGTGTTGCCTGATATTGGACCAGGTTGACCAAGTTGTTTGGTTGGCCCCTCGTGTGCAAGCCCACGTTTTGTGAGCTCATCCTTCCACACGAGGTCTCTTGTTAAAATACGTAAGCTCAACTTTGCCCCTTCCCACTTTATTACGGAACACTTGGAAGAGGTGAATATTGAGAGCAGCCTGACCCATCAACAGCCGCCACCAAACCATGCGTCTGCGCAACCGAAGCTTCTTACCACCGCCGCCGAGTTTTGTGCTTGCACTGTTAACTGTGACGGCGACAGTTTTTCTCCTTGTGCTTCCTTGGTACCGAGACCCAGTACTGGTAGATGACCTGGTGGCTATTGATAGGGACCAGCTACGCCCAGAGCCATTCGCAATACGATGGAACTTCAGCGTTACACCCTCAGGAGATCTTCATGTGATATCAGTGATTCAGGACCACAGGCGTTTTCCTGATGGCTTGGCTCCGCACTTTCAGGAGCTTGCCTTCCGTAGCCTAGCCGATGATCCACGACTGCGCATCTTTCAGGTGGAATCCCCTGTTATTTTTTTAATTATTATTTTGTTTTATATGGTGGGATTTTGCTTAGCTGGTGTTGTCGCTGATCCAGATACACATGGGCGTAAAGCTGTCCCTCCTCTGGAACGGCCTTGCCTTCCGAAGGGCAGACCTTGTATGGGACGAGGTGGAGGGTTATGCGTCACCTGTGGCCGAGCACTCCCAGCAGGAGAGGGGGGCTAAGGCGGGACAGCTGTTTGACCAGAAAGTGCGTGTAAAGAGCATCAAGTCTTCGTATCATCAGCTGGCGCAGATGTGTATCGTCGTGTGGCCCTTCAACACCAGATACCGTGCAACATTTGGAGCCAAGTTCATAGACTTGGTAGGGAGGTGCGCTTTCCTCATACACGACGAGCTCCTTCCATATCTGCTCGACCCCAGGGCGAAGGCGCGCCTTGTGGTGTACGGCCTGCGCGAAACGCTCAGTATCCCCTTGTCGCTGGTGCTCCACTTCCCAAAACCCACATCCTTCCTCCAACTGAAGCCACGGCCCCACGAGGGCTATCCGTCAGCTCCCTGGTACCACGCACAAGACAAGCATCTCTCGCGGATCGTGCAACGGGATGGCGAAGCGCTACCACGCGTTGCAGCCATATGCACCAGGCGATACTCGTGGAATATCGACGACGAGCTCTGGCTACTGTGGATGCTGGACGTTGTAGGAGTGGACCACATCATCATCGGTATTGCCAGGGACGAACTCTCCCTAGACTCTGTAGGAGCCTCTATTGCTCGCCATCCTGGTTTGCGTGAACGCGTCACTCTACTCGACCTGGACATTCCAGGCAAGAGAGACCATGGCGAGACCTATACGTACCTCGTCCAGTCCGTCGTATGGGACACCTTCCTGAGATGGCAGGCTGATTTCGATTACGCATGGATGCTTGATCCTGACGAGTTCGTGCAACTCTACCACGACGACCGCCCTTACTCTCGGCTCGACGTTAAGAAGTTCATCGCCCTTAACTCTCAAACCATTCGTCAACATGGCCAAGCCTATCTCGCACGGCCCAGAGTAAGCCGAGAGGCTCACGGTATTCCCGACCCATTACTCTCCCCCTTCCTCACATCGCTCCTCTCTCTTCGAGCACGCCAAGTACCAGTTGCCATGCCTGAATTGTTGATGGAAGATCCTGTTGAGTTCGGCAAGGCTCTCTTCTGGATTGATTCTGCTCTCAACCCGTACCTGCATTTCAACCGAGGGTGGCCGTTGGACGTGTGGCATCCAGTTGGCCAAGCACATATCCTGCATGTGCGCGAGAACAGAGTTGATGTGCCAGCCTTCCTCTCGGTACGACAATGCCTACGTCGAATCAGCAAATTACCAAAAGGGCACCCCCACCTCTTGAAACAACAACAACAACTGCAACAACTGCAACAGCAAGAGGAGCTAGAATGGGGAACAGATGTTCCTCTTGTTGTTATTGATGATGTATATGTGGTCAATTCGGTGGAATAGTAGATCAGTAAAAACAAGTAACAATTGATGTGGCATTAACATGAAGTTGCAAATTCCTGAATCAAAGTCCTTCAAGATGATGAGGAAGTTTGTGAATATCCATTTGAGTTGAAAATGCAATGGTATTTCCACACTAAAAATCAGAACATCAACAAACAAGGTATACAAAAACTCTTTATGAATCTAGTGGAGAAATTAGTGTGGAAAATCTTTCTATATATGCCCTTCTTACTTCAATGAGCCAAATAACATCCATATGGCTTTTTATTTTATTAGTAATATCTTTATTGAGTTTTATTTATTATCACATATCACTTTCAAAACCAGTTCATAATGTTAATTACACAACATTACCATTTCAACTGGAAGGTTCGTTTTGTATTTGTTCAAAAAAGATAAATTGATAACAAATATAACATCAATACAAGATGAACAAGCACAAAGCTTATTATATGTTGCTGAAAAAAACAGCTTTGGTTCAATGAAAGCTATAGCATTTACAATTGTATCTTAAAGTTGTTTTTAAAACCATCTTTTACTGATTTTATCAATTTCAAAAAGGTCACACATGGAATGTTGGATTTTGCGTTTAATTGGCTATGTTCAATACAAAGATTTAATTTTACTAATTATGTGATGATTGCAGTTGATCAACACTCATATATTGCATTAAAATCTATTAATGTATTTTGTTTATGCCAACTTTCAAGTTGTTTCTAATATCTTGTATTCAGACCTCAATATTATTACATTCAGATATTAATAAGATTCAATATCTTCCATATGGAACAAGTGCATATCATTCATTAATTTATACTAGGTAAATATGCTTATGTTTTATGAAGAGTATTGTATAATTTTGAATGTAGAACATTATATGTGGACTGCTTATTAAAGCATAATTTTTCTGTATTATTATATGATGTGGATCAGGTTTTCATGTTTTTATTGTGCATTTTGTGTTATGATTAAATGTTTACAAATATCAACATCATGTGACAGGTCTGGTACACAAATCCATTTTTATTCTTTGATAATGATATCACAACACCAATTCAAGCTCAAAATGATAGTACATTTATATAGATATTGATTTGCATATTGAAAATAAGCTAATTTTTATGTAGAACTTGAAGGAACAATGATATGTATGGGTTTTGTGTATTTAAAGCCAACACATCAAGTTCTCTATTTATGGACTCAATTAAAGAGTGTCATGCAACATCGAGTAGGAATAATGCACAACACAATACTATTATGTTGGTACTAATGCATGAATGATAGATTCTTACAAATAACACATATAAAAAGAGTGCTGATCAAGCAACATTCAATCAGTTATGTCGTAATCACTCTATGAAAGGTAAAGGTAAAAATGTATGTTGAATATTTATACTCATTTGCAATGTTATGTTTGTAGTGATTTTTTTAAATAGAGAGCTTTTTATGACTGGAGCAATAAGATTTGGAAAGCACCATGATCGAGCTATATTACCAGTGCAAACACATGCTAATTGGGCTTTTAGCAGACAGCAAAAGTATCAATTGCTCTTACATCGAAGAGCATGGATGGTGGATGCACATTATGATATAAATGAAACTTCACCAGCAGTATGTAATTATAATAATGTAGCTAAACGATCTCCCATTCCTCTTCCTCCATTGGCACTATCAGATACTACAATTACTATCAAAATAATACCTTGTGAAAAAGGTGATGTTGCACTCTTGGTGACGTCATTGATAAAAACAGACTTTCAAGAAAAAAATGACGCTGGAGTGAAATGGCAAGAGAAACACATTAATATAGAGTTTTTTATAAATGATAACAACACTCATACATTAATTCAAGCACATCATCTGCACAAAGTCTGGAAGATGGGATATGTTAAGCTTATCAATATATCTTCTTCTTTAAACAGTAAGAACTTGCGGTTTTGGACAGCCACATGGAGAGCTACTCAACAAAATGAAGTGGCCTTGTATATTGATCATTCCCAAGTTCTTTCCTCTCAATGGATACGATGGATAAGACATGCACTAGGAGCACATCATTATCATAGTGCAAATCATGAGCCACGTTTGTATGGAGTGATATTGGAACGTAATGACCTACTTTTCTCATTTCAAAAGTTGTATCGACTTCAAAATATACAAGGTCTTCTGGACAGACCATTTTATTTTCAAAACATGGGTGTGCATGCAATGCTACTGTTTCCACATATGTGGCAACGATTTATCAATTGGGTATGATAACATGGCATTACTGAATTCAAATTCTGATGAAGAATTGCACAGATTAAAATGACATCTGGTATGCCAACTCAATGTTTGCCTTATAATTGGTACAATTGGAAAAAATACTATCAAATATCAGACTTGTCCAAGAGTTTTATGTATAATTGGCTTCATTTTGTTGTTTATCATGGTAAGTAAAATTTTCATTTTTGACACATCTCATCTTTTTGTACCAAAAAAGGGTTTGTTGCCTTGCATCCACCACTTTGGAACTCTAATGTGTTTTGCAAGAGCAATTATGATAAAACCACTTTTCTTATTGAATCATCTGCATGGACCTTTTCTTCTCCTTTACCATTGGCCAATTGTGTGACTTTAGGTTTGTTATGCATGTTCAATCATCAAACACAAAACTAAAGGCAATTTATACAGATATAACAGGAAAAAGAACTCAACATGCATATCAACTGGATCAGCTGTTTTGCCCAAAATAATTGTGTTTATAATAAACAATTGAATCTGCCTAATTCATGTTTTGGCAAAACAACTGTTGAATTTGATTTTGTTTGAAGAGCTTGAATAAAGATGTTGATTTGCTTGACTTGTTTGTTGGGTTGTCTTCTATTCCATTCTCTGATTTGTTTGTGTTAATCTTCTTTTGCTTTATAAAATAAACAATAATAAATCCTATAACGAACCTACATAAAAACCTTGCATAAAAGCTGTGTAATTGAGGTTTACTTGGCAAGTGATCATAAAACTTGTGCCATCTATTTCCTTTCCATAAACCTAATATGTGGTCATTGACATCTGAGATGTAAAGAAAATGAACAAAGATTGTCTTTCAGATTCAATTTTTCGGTCCTACCTAAAACTGGAGCTCCCAACCATTCTTTCCAGCCAATATTAAAGACTATTAAGTCATTATTTTTAGTAATGAATTCCAATGAATAATATCTATTTAATGTTGTCAAGCCTTGTGTGTACATGATCCAAGCTTGATCCAGGCCTAAACTGCTTGTTAACTCATTACAACACTCTTAATCAATGTTTTTATAAAAAGGCAAATTATTCAGTACTGGACTAGGTTTTTGTTCTGAAAAGGGCAAGTGTATATCATGCTGATATAAGATGCTAAATGTATTTTGAAATTAATAACAAAGCAAATCTTTTTTATATCAAATTACCTTGTGCAAACAAGATAAAATATCAATAAACCAATTATATTTATTAATACACTTGTTATCTTCTTGTTTGATCTACAAAGATCTTATTCATTGATCATGTTTTTCTTTTTAAATGTACCTTGTTTGTGCAATTGATTGACTCTGAAAAGTGATATCATTGTTGATCAAAAAGCCAAGTTTTATCAATAATGAACTTTGTTGTCCATTAATCATACATTTTAAAACACGAGCAATAGGATAAAACACAATATAATGATCACATAACCTTAATAGTGCTTCAAAATCATTGTAAATCTTGTTAAATCAATATGAGTTCTTTCAATATTATGATATCATTGAAGTGAAACCTGTTTGTTGTCTTCTATTATCAAAGCCATACTTAGAGGTTTATTCATAGGATAGCTTAATGATTTATGTTCTTTCTGCAAAGATGATGATAAAAATAGGCCATAAAAAAAAGGCAAGTACAATGGTTGTTGATATTTAGAGTACAATATGCACATAAAAGATTTGCTTTTATAATGTTAGATGACAAAAAAAACTTGTTTTAAGCTAATGGCACCTTTTGTGAGAATTAAAGTAAGTGTTTAAAAAGAAACATATTTCATTCCAAAACCAAGCTGGAAGCAAACCAATCAAGACAGATGATGTTATCCATGAAAATATAGGTATACGTAAACAAGCTCCAAAGCACATATGCATGAATATAAAGCCAAATACTGCAAAAGTCCTACATTTGGCTGTGTGAAAGGGAAACACAAACAAAAAAGGCCCAATCATCTCCCTAAATTGACTATTATTAATTAAGGTGATTTAAAATAATAAATGTTATATATATATATATATATACCAATAATACACTAATATTGTCAAATATTGTATAACTTTTGCAGATATCATATTTAACATAAGATCACCAATCAACAAACGACGATAATTATCATGTAAGATTATAGTGGTAACTAAAAAAATTCAAAAAATCATGATATCAATATAATCATCAATATTAAACTTGTCATTTCTTACCAGAACCATCAAGCCATTCAGGTACTGACTTTTTATAAGTCACTGAATCAACATACATAATAAACACCTGCATGACTGTTAAGAAAAAATAAAAGAATAAATGTTGAACTTGTGATTTGACCTGACATACTAAAGCAAATGATCCTATATTAACTAGTGTGTGCGGATCATGTGTATTTGTCAAGTTGTTATCAGTAACATTATAAACTTGTCTTGTGTTTTCTGGTGTCTTGGCTTGTTGTTCTTCCTGTAGCAGCTCTTTGTTGCTCATTTGTTGCCACCATGGTGAAAGCTGCCTTGAATGGTGTGAGGTTCCAAATGCAGCATCCAAAGAGAGTGTATCTCCCAAAGGCAAGAAGCAGCCCCAGAACAAACAACACCGAAGTAGTAGATCACCAGCATTACACACAAGCTCATTGCGAAAGTGGAGGGACATAGTAAGGATCCAGACTATTATAGCACAGCGTTGTGACTGCCAGCCAAGGAGCATGCCTAGAGCAGCCACAGAATGAACAGCAAACAGAAGTGCTTGATAGATCCAGGTCCCGCTGGCCATGTGCAGTGAGATGTAGTTCATGCCATGCACTTTAAGGGCTGCTGCGCGGGGTAGAACACCGTCATCTGTGTAAAGCTCAGGCAGGTAAAATGCTCTATCGAAAAGGTCCAGAAGAACAGTGAGAGCAATGGCTATGCGAAGACAAGCAACGCTACGTGTGTCAACCCCAAAGGCCACCTTAAACCAGTCCGAAACCACTGAGAGGCGCATACGTGCCCAGGCGACAAACACACACACACACACGCACACATACACCCCTCCCCCACAGACCCCTTCCCCACCAGCTGACCATTACACAGAAACGGTACACACGAAAAATAGTTTTGGCCGAAATTTCTCACATATCCCTCAGGGAGTCGTGCACTTGTGGAGTTGGGCGCGGAGGTGTGTGTGTGTGTA
>CDEZ01020155.1:0-26474 GCA_000826365.1 Acanthamoeba royreba
TTAGCTAGGGTCTCTACACCAAGGCAAGTCAATGGTGTGAGCCTGTGTGTTACAGGTTCTGATTTACAAAATGTCTGTTAGCAAATGTAGAAGCAGTGGCACGGCGCCAGCTGGTACCTGATGGTATGATGACATGCTTCTTGCGATTCTTGGACTTTTCCTTTCTCTTCAGAGGACATTTGAAGGCCAGAGCAGGGTGGCCTTCACTGCGAAGGTATGTGAGCCACCTTGTAACTATCTCCTTTGGCACTAGATCTGCAAAGATCACTGTCAGGGAGCGAGCTTAAATGTTATGTGATCTTGCCACTTCGTACCGATCTTGTTGAGAACCCGAACGAAGAGCTTTTCAGGGTAGTTAGATCGGACCCAGGTTTCCACCTCAGGCGATATGCAGCCCAAAGGATCGCGGGCATCAAGCACCTACAGATAGATAACAGTTGAGTAACAGAACTACAGAGCGTGCTGAGCAGATAGAACCTCAACAATGATGTCGGCCTCCTCCGCAATGTCCCTGAACCGTCCATAGATCTTGCGCTTGGCACCTGAAATCGCTTGATGAGCCAAAACGAGCAAAGGCAGTGTGTGTGAATGCAGAATCCGCAAGTACCGCGCAGCTCGAACTTCTCTTGCTTGAGCCGACGTTCTTCCTCTTCCTTGCGCTTCAGCTCGATGGCCTTCTGCCGCTTGGCCACCTGCAACTTGGCGCGCCGCTGCTTTTCGAGCTCCTTCTCCTCCTCTTCGAACTGCTTCATCCTCTCGAGCGCCGCTAGAGCCTGTGCCTTGAACGGATAGTTGTTGGGGATACCCGGGTCCTTGTCCTTTCGGCCTTTTGTGAAAGCCAAACAAAAATAACAGGTCATTTTAGATGAACTGAAATCTCTTTTATTTATTTTTCCTAATCATGATAAATAAATTCGATTTCCAAATTCCTAAACCTAAAATAGACCTATGGCCATGAGAAAATAATTTTGCTTCTTAAATGAAAAAAATGAAATAGAAATGGAGATGAAATAGAAATGGAGATTTGGGCACCGTACGGTGTTGCGATTTCTTGCTATCCTTGCGGACTTGACGCTTATGCTCGCGCACCTTGCGGAGGATCTTGTACTTCTTCTTGAGGGTAAGCCTCTTGCTCTGCCTCTCTGCATGATGATTTCGGAAAATGTTTGGTTTAATCGATTTTACACAGATTAGGTCACAACTCGATCACATCTCACCAGTACAAAGAAATAGGAAGGAAAAAATGTCGTACTGTGCACTTTCATGATGGATTATTTGGAGGAAGAGACGAGTAAGGGGATAGGATGATGAATTGGGCGGACGACCAGGCCTGCCAAACGCGATTAATTCAAAGGAACCGGAGATGGAAGCCGGAATCCACCAAGAAAAGCACAAGATTTGAAATACTTTCCAAAATTTGAAACTATTTCCCAAATTCCCAAGTTTACAACGGTGAACTGGAAGTGACATTTCGAGAGAGGAAGCAGCATTGATGGATATCCTTGCTAATGTGAAAAACACTAGAATAGGAGAATGGGGAAGAGCATCCCTTTGGACGTTACGAGTAAGTGCACAATAATACTTGCGATTACTTCTTTCCGTACGTCTGGCACCAGACATGATTACAGGATGTAGCGACGAGAGGGGATCTGAGCGCAGGGACTAACACCTACAGGCCTGTCAAATGGAGTAGGGTCGAAGCCGCGGGGTCCCATGTCATCGTAGTGGTACAGCATGTAGAGGATGGTGAGGAAGTGATAACCCCAGATCTTGTCTGGCTGATCGACGAGCACCCATGTCGTCACCTCGATCGGCTGATGATCAAGAATCCACTGCGCGACGAATGTGTAGGCCTTCTTGCCCTGCGAGAGAGGTCCCAGCGGTTCAGTGATGCCGATGTACTTGGCGGTCTTGAGGAAGTCGCGCGTGTAGTTGAAGTATCCGAATGGCGTCTGGTAGCACTGCAGCGCCGATGACGTGTCGGCCGCCAGGAAGAAGTACGTGGCATGCGTCAAGTTCGAGTACTCTCTGTTGTACACGACGGCCTGCCTGGCGCCCGGCGTCGGGTTATACAGCACCGAGTCCTCGCGGTACTGATCCAGCAGTCCGTTCTCATTAAACTGGAACCAGGCATGTATCTGTCCCTGAGTCAGGCCCACGCACGGCACGCCGGTGCCGTTGAGGCAAGCAACCTCACCCTGATTTTCGGAGTTAAAATTACAGCTACACCCCAGTTACTGGTCTCCGTGCCTGGCCGGCAGAGGGAAGAAGAAGAAGAAGGAACGTACCTTGTCCACAAAGAAGTGGCGCGGAAGGACCGGGCGTGGCACGTCCTGCTCTGGGAGTAGCCGCGGCGAGACGAGGGGCAGCGCCACGAGGACGAGCAAGGCGAGGCACAGGTAGGTGATGGGCGAGTTCAGTGACTGGAGCATTCTTGATGGCTCGTGGACACAGGGGAAGTTGGGCTGTGAGGAAGTGTGAGGGGGAAGAAGAAGGAAAAGGAAGACCAAGAGATCTGGCGATTGAATATTCAGCCGTCAATTTTTACGTCCTATTGGCAATTCCGGGAGAAAACCACTCACCACCCTAAGTCAGTTGCACAGAATTGGAGGAAGAAGAAGACGAAGAAACGCAACCTGACCTGATCTTATCTGAGGGGCTGATGATCCAATCTTAGCTTTAGTTAGAGAGACCACGACTGGAGACTGGCGAACAGAGGACACGCAATGCAGAGGAAGGTGATGACTCTCCACATTGTCTAAACGTCGGTGTTGATGGGCTCGTATCTGAGGTGAGGACCAGCGAAGTACCTCTTGTAGAAGAAGACGCCGGCAACACCACCGATGAGGAGCGCGCCACCACCGAGGCCGAGGGAGAGACCAAGGATGAGAGGCAGCTTGGAGCTGTCGTCGTCCTTCTTGTGGGTGGGCGAGGGTGAAGGCGAGTGGGACGATCCCTTGCTGGGCGTGGCCGACGGGCTTGATCCCTTGCTGGGCGTGGCCGACGGGCTCGATCCCTTGCTGGGCGTGGCTGACGGGCTAAATGACTTGCTGGGCGTGGCCGAGGGAGAGGGCGAGTGAGACGATCCCTTGCTGGGCGTCGGGGAGGCGGAAGGCGTCCGCGAGGGCGAAGAAGAGGCGCTGGGCGATTCCGAAGGCTTGCTCGGCGATGGGGACGGGGAGGCGGAAGGAGTGTGCGAGGACGTGGGAGAGGGAGTGGCCGAGGCACCCTTGGAAGGCGACGCTGATACCGAGATCGAAGCAGAAGGCGATACCGACGGCGAGCGAGAATGCGAGGCCGACGGCGAAGCAGAGAATGAGATGGTGGGCGAAGCCGTAGGAGAGGGAGTGGCCGAGGCACCCTTGGAAGGCGATGCCGATGCCGAGATCGAAGCAGAGGGCGAGACCGAAGGCGGGAGCAATGGTGCGGCGGGCACGACGCGAATGAAGCCCTGCGAGGAGGAGTTGACAAAGCCGGAGAACCAGTGTTCACCGTCACCAATCGAGAAGGCAAGCGCGGCAGCGGCTGTCTGGGAGGACCGGCCCACGGCCACGAAGGTGTTCAAAGCGGAGGAATAGGTGAGATCGTTCCAGACCGCGCCAGCAGTGCTGCTCACGCTCTTCCAGGTTTGAGCACCGTCGGTCGTTTTCCAGATAGTGCCATCAAGCCCAGCCAGAATGAATTCCTGACTGTTGACCACAGCGATGCCGCCGATGCCCGCGGTGGACGGAAGGTTCAGCGCAGCGTTATCTTGCCAGGCGTCGTTGGTGGAGTAGGCCGCGACTCCGCTAGTAAAGGAGTTCTCTCCAGAAGCCACACTCGTGCTCTGGTTCAATGCCGCTTTGGTGAAGGTCACCGTCGTGAAGGGAAAGCCGGGCGCAGCGTTCCAAGAAAGCCCACCATTCGACGAAGTGAGGATATAGCCACCGCAAGCTGCAGTCCCCACACACACCACAGTTGGTTAAGGTCAGGTCAACCTGTGTGAGTGAGGCGCGACATCCTCTCGGACTGCTCGCGGCGTACCAATAACGCCGTTGTTTCCACTCACGGAGAAGGAAACGCTTCCCGTCGAGGCTGTCGAGGTTCCGTAATTGGTAACGTTGACCCACGAAAATCCGTCATACGAAGCAGCAGTGGACACTTGCCCTAACGTGCCCTGCGAGCCTTGCGCCACAACACGCTGCGACACACACGAACCGAAAAAAGGTTAGGGTCGGGTTTCGGACATAAATTTCTGTAAACATTCTTGTTTCACTCCGGTGAAACCAATATTTCGGTGGTACATTACGGAGACAGAGAAAGGGTGGACGTACCTCGCCGCTGTAGGCCACATCGTAAATCGTAAAAGGGGGAGGAGAGGACACTTGGTGAAAGTCGCCCCCGGACGTGGCTGCGAGCTGCGAGCTTCCGGCGACGACAAAGTCGATTCCGTTGGTCGCGACAGTTACAGCCTGAACTGTGAGCGGAATCGACACGGTTCTGGAAGGGGTGAACTTCCCGAGAGCTTGGAGGTTGTCGAACACGTAGAGGCCGTTGGTGGTGGTGAGGGCCGAGAAACCCGTACCCGCGCGCGCCACGAGACACTGGCTGCTCAGGAGTACCAAAGCGAGCCACACGCACAGCAGTGTCGCCTTCATCGATGTGTCTGTTGTGCTGTGTACTGACGCTAGAGCGAGGGCCGGAACTTGGGACGAAAGAAACGGAGACAAGCTCCCCGACTTAGCAAGGGAGTTTCCACTTTATTCGTGGAAGCAAATTGAGGATAATAATAAATGCTGGGCAATCGATGATTGGTTCATTTTCTTCCGCAGTTAGGAGTTCCGCAATCGTTTCCAGTGGTATGTGAACAGCACATATATGAAATTCTTTACATTTATCCGAATTAGATGTCATGGAAATTCCGCCGGTCGGGATGTGTCAACAGGTGATGGTCCACGCAGCCGAACTTGCCGTAACATCCCAAAGGCCAACCAAAGAGGTCCCAATTGGGCTTTCCAACTGTGTTGGGCGCCCTGGATATACCCCACATTCTCCCCTTTGAACCTTCTTCATCGCCCACCCATTTCCAGCGGCCGTACCGGTACAGTACAGACATCAGGCTTTGTGTTAGTTTTTTTATTCTTCCTTTCTCCTCTTCTCGTGCAAAGGTTCGTTCCCTCTTCTTCTGTAGTGGTGGTACTTGGTTGACTCACTAGTACTACTTCTTCTTTCTTACTTTTCTTTTTACTTACTTCTTCTCTATTGTTTTTTGTTGGTTTAAAACATTTGTGCAGGACCAGGCCTACCCCCAAGACCTGGCTGTGGACTTACAAGGTTGACTTGGTTCACAAAGTGAAGAAGGAGAAGAAGTAGGGAGGTCGCCTTCGTCCACAGGGAAGTGAAGAAAAAACAACAACAATGCTCAGATCAACTACACGCTCCGCTTTCTCGCGGCCGCAGTGCGGCTTTGTCAGCGCTACAGCGACGTCAGCCTTGTCGTGGTCGCCGTTGCTCCTGGGGACCTCGCGTCAGGGCGTGTGGGGCCTCCCGCGTGGAGCTGGCTACGCTACTGGTGTAGCCGTCCATAAGTCGAAACTGCCCTACCGACCCATTCGCAAGCTACTTGTCGCCAACCGAGGCACGTCGCTTTCGTTCTTCTTCGCTTTCATTCTTCGCTTTCGTTCTTCGTCGTTTTCGTTCTTTGTGGGACCCGAAACAAGTTCCCCGCACGTCAACGAGCGCGCAGTTGATGTTGTGGTTATTTCACTTCAGCAGGCTGGTGTGGGTTGTTCCTGACATTTCTGCTCCTTTGCAACCAGGTGAGATCGCCATTCGAGTGATGCGGGCCGGTACTGAGCTCGGAATCCGTACCGTAGGAATTTACTCCCATCAGGATGAGAAATGTACGTCATGCGTCACACTGCACAAAGATAGAAATAGAATGAGACGATAGTGCGGTCATGTTCACCAGTGTGCGATGTTTGCGTTGTGCACCACAGCATTGCACAGGCAGAAGGCAGATGAATCATACGAAGTGGGTAAAGGGATGGGCCCGGTAGAGGCCTACCTGAGCATCCCGGAGATGATCCGAGTAGCCAAGGAAACTGAGACTGACGCTATCCATCCTGGATATGGGTTCCTTTCCGAGAGCGGCGACTTTGCTCAGGTACTGGACTCCACGAGCCAGCTTGGTATGGAACGAGCTTAACACTCGTTCATGTTTATCTATAGGCATGCCTCGATGCCAACATTAGGTTCATTGGACCTGCCCCAGAGGTCGTGCGTTCGATGGGAGATAAGGTGTTTGCTCGTAAGATGGCCATCGCAGCTGGCGTGCCGGTACTCTGCGCCACCCTTGTGCTCCCTTGAGAATGTCCAAATTCTCATCCAAGAATCTCAGGTGGTGCCCGGAACAGAAACGCCCGTCTCGAGTGTTGAAGAAGCCGAAGTGTTCTGCAATCAGGTCATTCATCCCTGCCTTCTCTTACTTGAGGAGTACTAACATGGCTGCGTTGTAATGCAGATTGGGTTCCCCATAATCTTGAAGGCTGCCTTTGGCGGTGGAGGGCGAGGTATGCGCGTGGTGCACACTAGGGAAGAACTGAGGGATGCTTTTGAGCGCGCGACCTCAGAGGCCAAGGCTGCCTTTGGTAATGGAGCGGTGTTCATTGAACGCTTTGTACAGAACCCGCGCCACATTGAGGTTCGTCCAAGGTTCATGGCCGTGGTGAAGCATCAGTACGCTAAGTGTCCTTCGTTCTGCAGGTTCAAATCCTTGGCGACAGAGCTGGTCAAGTGGTCCACTTGCATGAGCGAGACTGTTCTGTGCAGAGGAGACATCAGAAAGTTGTTGAAGTTGCTCCCGCTCCGTGTACGGAATCGCTTGCATTGCTGGCCTGAAGCCTGCACGTTTGAGCTAACTGCGCCTTATAGTCCTTTCGGACAAGATTCGACAGCAGCTCTTCGCTGATTCCGTCAAACTTGCAAGCTACGCTGGCTACGAGAATGCAGGAACAGTTGAATTCCTTGTGGATGAACAAGGTTTGTTATCCGTCCAACTAAAACCTTCAGTTGTGTTGCTAACTGCTCTTGTTTAAAGGCCGTCACTACTTCATAGAAGTGAACGCGCGTCTACAAGTGGAACACACCGTGACCGAAGAGATTACGGGAGTTGATCTCGTGCAGTCCCAGATCCGCATTGCTGAAGGAGTCACTCTCCCTGAGTTGGGTCTTACTCAAGATAAGATCAAGATCAATGGCGCTGCCATCCAATGCCGAGTGACCACCGAGGATCCCTATCACAACTTCCGCCCTGATGTTGGACGTATCGATGTGTTCCGTACGGGCGAAGGAATGGGCATTCGCCTCGACAGTGGTAACAGCTACGCCGGCGCTACTATCTCCCCCTACTATGATTCCCTTCTAGTGAAGGTTACGGGTACGATGAAGCAACAACTGCGCTGCCCTACTTCACATCCTGACGTTAACATCACATCTACTTTCCCATACAGGCAAAGCACGCACTCACGAGGAGGCGTCGAGGAAGCTGCAGCGTGCGCTGAACGAATTCAGGATTCGGGGTGTCAAGAACAACATTCCCTTCCTACTTAACGTCCTCTCGCATCCCAAGTTCCTGGCGGGAGGTGTGACCACCAACTTCATCGATACCATGCCTGAGTTGTTCCGTTTCCACGAGACCCAGAACCGGTATGATCAGATGCTGCCCTTTCCAAAACGCTCAATTCTAAACGACTACACACTCACAGAGCGCAAAAGATTCTCAACTTCCTCGCTAATGTGCATGTTAATGGGTCTCTCACTCCGCTCGGTACGCCTGCAAAGCCTGCCAACATCACTCCCCAGGCTCCCGAGATTCCCCACGGTACGTGGTGATCCCCAACCTTTTCCACTTGATCAGCGGATCTTACTTACGACACCAATCACGCAATTCAGTGGATCCACCGACTGGTTGGCGCAGCATCTTCGTTGAGAAGGGCCCCAAGGCTTTCGCCAAGGCTGTGCGAGCGCATAAAGGCCTGTTGCTTACTGACACTACCATGCGTGATGCCCACCAGTCCCTGCTAGCCACTCGTGTGAGAACTAAGGATCTTATGACGATTGCTCCGGCTACCGCTCACCTAATGGCTCCGTTGTACAGGTAGCGATACTAGGCCTATTCTTCATCAGTCTTGGTTTCATGTTCTGATGGCTGATCTGATCCATCCGCAGTTTGGAAATGTGGGGCGGAGCAACATTCGATGTGGCCCTCAGATTCCTGCGCGAGTGTCCTTGGGAGCGTCTGCAGGCCCTTCGTGAGGCTGTACCGAATATTCCTTTCCAGATGCTTCTTCGTGGCGCCAACGCTGTAGGCTACACCAACTATCCTGACAACGTTGTTTTCAAGTTCTGCAAGGAGGCTAAGAACAACGGCATCGATGTCTTCCGCGTCTTCGATTCGCTCAACTACTTCCCCAACATGGAGCTGGGCATCGATGCCGTTGGCGAGGCAGGAGGCATTGTCGAAGCAGCGATCTGCTATACAGGAGATGTCACACGTGGACTTAGCGAGAAGGACTACAAGTACAATCTTGACTACTACTTGGATTTTGCGGATAAGCTTGTAAAGCGTGGAATCCACGTTCTCTGCATCAAGGATATGGTACGTCGTGCCTTCTTAAGCCTATGGCCTATGATGAATGCTAAGTAACTTTGCGTCGTTTAGGCCGGTCTTCTTACTCCTCAGGCTGCACGGATCCTTATCGGCTCACTTCGGCAGAAGTTCCCTGATGTGCCCATACACGTCCACACTCACGATACCTCGGGAGCAGGAGTTGCCGCTATGGTTGCCTGTGCCGAAGCCGGAGCCGATGTAGTTGATGGTGCAATCGATTCTATGTCCGGAATGACTTCTCAGCCTTCGCTTGGAGCAATCATTGCCTCTCTCAAGGTACGCTTCCCGTGATCACAGTTTTAGCTCCGAAGAAAAATAAGTGACCCTTGTTCTAGGGTACACCTCACGACACAGGCTTTGAGCTTGACAAGCTGTATCCGATCAACAATTACTGGGAGCAAACCCGAACTCTCTATGCTCCTTTCGAATGCACAGCCACTATGAAGGCGGGTACGTACGAGGCTCGCCTGCTAAGCTGTTTCTTATTCATATCTGTTCACCGACCAACAGGAAGTTCGGATGTATATGAGCACGAAATCCCTGGTGGTCAGTACACCAATCTGCACTTTCAGGCCTATTCGCTTGGCCTTGCACACCAGTGGCCCTCTATTAAGAAGGCTTACGCTCAGGCCAACAGGTAACTCCCAGTGTTGAAATGGTATGTCCGTTGTCCGGAGGCTAACATGGTATGGAACAGGTTGCTTGGAGATATCGTTAAGGTGACCCCTAGCTCTAAGGTCGTTGGCGACCTCGCGCAATTCATGGTTCAAAACAACCTCGACGAACAAAGCCTACTAGAGAAGGCCGATGAGCTCAGCTTCCCCTCCTCGGTCGTCGAGTACTTTGAGGGTCTTATCGGTCAGCCGCCAGGCGGTTTCCCGGAGCCACTGCGGACAAAGGTTTGTGTTCTCATTCAGTTAACACTGAATTTGTCAGTTACTGATCTTAAGATGACGCAGGTCCTTAAGGGAAAGGCTTCAATCAATGGGCGAGCCGGCGAATCCCTGCCCCCGCTTGACTTCCACAAGCTGAAACGCGAACTGATTGAAAAGCACGGTAAGTATCACATTTCCGAACTCGACGTGCTCAGCGCGGCGCAGTACCCCAAGGTGTTCGATGAGTACATGGATTTCAAGCGTCTTTATGGCGACGTTTCGGCACTGCCCACGAGGGCTTACCTTGTTGGACCGGAAATCGGTGAAGAGATCAAGGCTGATATTGAAGCAGGCAAGTCGCTTCATATCATGCTCAAGGCCGTGAGCGCGCCCAACGCCGATCACAAGCGCGAGATGTTCTTCGAGCTCAACGGGCAGCCACGATCGGTCTTTGTGGAAGACAAGAAGGCCACCATGAAGGTACGTCGGCACTCTTCTCTGTTAGCTTTGCAGTCAGCTTACATATGTCTTTCCAGGAACTTGGCGCCGCTGCTGGTCCCAAGGGAAGGGAACGTGCTGACTCGCATAACAAGAAGATGGTGGGCGCGCCAATGCCGGGCTCTATCGTGGGTGTCAAGGTGAAGGATGGGCAAGAAGTGAAGAAGGGCCAACCGCTCGTGGTTCTTTCGGCCATGAAGATGGAGACCGTAGTTGCGGCACCTGCCGACGGCAAGGTTAAGCGCATCGTAGCTAAGCAAGGCGACTCCATGACCGCTGGCGACCTCCTCGTTGAACTTGAGTAAACGCCGCGCCACCCAAAGTGAAGTAACGCCCTCTTGTGTAGAAGCTTTACATTACATGGCATTGTTTTACATACATTACACTCTGTCGCTTACGGCTCGCCTCGTTCAGAAGCGCGTGCTGCTCACCTTCTTCAGGCGTGACTTGATGCCAATGTTTCTTGTGATAGAGGCCACCCAGCCATCGAATACCTCCTTCTCGAAGGTACATAGCACCGTCACCACCTGCACGATGGTATTGCATTCAATCAGCGGATCCGCCTGCTTCTCTCTGAGCAGTGTATTGTGTACCCTATCATTCAGGTCAAGGAGTTCACCTCGCTGGCCTCTCCGTGGCGCAGCGCTCTCGGCGCTTGACTCCTTGAGGCGTCTTTCCTTGAGCGTACCCGTGCTAGCTCCAGACCGTTCGTCGATGCGCGTTCCGTCGTTGGTGGGGGCGTGATAGAGGAAGAGGAGGAACTTCTTGCCTTGTTCCTTGATTGGAGTGTTCAACAACAGATTGTCCAGCGGTATAGATTGTAAAGGGTTCTTGTCCTATTGTTCACAGCACTGTCAATGTTTTACCTCCCCCAATCGAGCGGGTATCATGATGCGTACGCCGATCTTGCGCAGAATGTGCAGCTTATCGGTAGTGAGAACGACCCACCTTCGTTTCCAAGTGTGGAAGGCCTTCTTCGACCTTACTTGGAGCCATCCCTTCTTGCTCGCCGTGGGGAACAGCGCTCCCTCATCCTCCATCTTAATCTCCTCTTCAACAATCCTCGGGTAGCTGTCATCGATAATCAGTCAATGATGTAGATTCATGTACATAGATAGGTGGTGAATACGTACATATCTTCAAGGAATGCATGGGGAATCAACTCGCCACCATCATTGTGGGCGACGTTGACAAGGAACTCCTTGAGGGTCATCTTGTATCGCACCATGTCATTGTGGGCATCTGTATTGAGCATGATCACAGCATATGCCAGCACGTAGGCGCACTCTGGAGAGATAAGAGGAACCTACATAAGATTTCAGCTCGTTCTTGCGAGGAGAAGGTGGTACGTACTCATCTGAGGTAAGAGGCCTGGGTTCTGTTCCCACCAGTGATTGGCCCACACCTTCACTATTCGGTCTATCTTTTGCGCTTCACCAGGCAATCGGAACGTGAAGAGCAACTAAAAAATCAATCGCCCGTAAGTTCAACAACTAAATGTATGCACATACGCGTGCGCAGAGGCAAACCTTTCGCAGGGCGACATCAAAGTCGTACATGTGGAAATCCATCTGATCAATGAAGGCCTTCAGCACTTCGGGGAAGATGTCCTCGCTGTAAGGATGGAGTTAGTGCCACGCACCCGGGTGTGTGTCACACTGAGCAGATAAAACGTACTTCTCAGCCAAAAGGATGCCCAACTTTTCCTTATCCAACGAGTTGTTCGCGCTGTGAAGGAACCGGGCAATGTCCTCTGAGTCCTCCTATTGAAAGTGTCAATACGTTAATCCAGGCACACGGTAAAACTAAAGGGACGAAGTGATGGGGAAATACCCGCAGGAAGCCATTAGTGATCAGCAGTCGGACAGCTCGCGTGGGCTTGGATTCATTGAACAACTTGATGGCCTCGTCAAAGTTAAGGCGTTTGACCTTGGCCTTCTCCTCGATCTTGGACAGCTCCTTGTTCTCGCCGCCACCCTCGCTCTCTTCTCTAACGCCCTGTTCTCCACTTGGATCGTCCGTAACAGGTTCGATCTCACTTACACTGCTGGTATCTGAGTCCTCCACGATCTTGCTTCCGCTGCTGCTGCTGTTACTGCTGCTATCGGCTTCCGGCCCATCCTGGGAGTTGGTATGTCTCTTGGTAGAACTGACCGAGAGGCGGTGCGGGTAGAGATTGGAACCAGAGCGTGGCAAGCCATCGGTGCTGTTGTACAGGCTGGCATGCTCCGAAGAAGCTATGGTGTTGACAGACAGGTGCACAGCCGAGTGAGATCCAGCCGAAGAAGATGAGAGTCCTCCTGAGAGCACTACTGATCCTCCCTTTGGCTGCAGCTGCTTCTTTGCATCAGTTCCACTGTGCGATCTGTCCGATCATGAATGACACAAACCTCGTGAGACAGACAGACAGACAAACAAAGAAGTAATTGAAGTCGTACGTGGTTCTCGATAACAGCGTTGAGTACATAGTACGGCGTCCATGCGAGGTTTTAGGTTTCCTGGTAAGCAAGGGCCTTGTGAGGATGTCTGATTACAAATGGAGAGGACACCTGAGGAGGGAAGGTACCTATGATCATCGGACTTGCCAAAGAGGAGGGAATAGCGAGAACGCTCCTTATTGGTCTTAGGTGACCCAAAGAGAGCGGCTGCTGGAGATGAAGAGAAGTCATCCTTTCTCGATGCCTTGCGTTCGCCATGCACTGGTGGTGAAGATGGAGGAGCGTGGTTGCCCAGCGCCGCTGCAACGACTGTTCCACCGCCATGCACTACTTCCTTGATGTTAACATGAGGCACGACAGCAGGGCTAGAGATAGGCGCGGGCGCAGGCGGTGCAACGTCCGAAGCACTGTCGTCCATCTGAGAAGACCCATCCGAGATGGTATCATGGCTATCTTTTCTCCTTGCTGATTTACTGCGTTCGCTATTCAAGTCGTCCGCATCTGAAAATGTGAATGCAGGACAGCTCCATGTTCAGACTCTGGGAGAAGAAGAAGCTACTAGACAAGGAACGTACCTAGCTCTGGCTCCGTATCTATCTCCACATCAGTGCAGTCAGTCTCTGATTCATCTGATATAACATAGGCGATGTGTAAGTTGATGATCAAGTGACTCACGAGAGAAGAAGATTACTGTCGGCGGTGCCTTCGGTCTCGGTGAGGTGCTCCTCGATTTCCCCTCGAGAACCGACGCTGTTACGATAGGCACGCGCTCGCAAGTCAGAATCGACTCGATCGCGGTACATCTTGGGCACGGCAGTTCGAGATCGTCTTCTGGTGGTACTGGTGCTGTCTCCTTCCTTCTTCCTTTCTATTGCGCTCTCGGCCTTGGACTGACATGGTTTACCATCAATGTTGGCCTTGTTCTCGTAGTAGTTATTCATGAAATCAACGAAGTATCGTGTCATGTCGCCTCCATCAGTCGTCGACCGGGCTTCAGTTTCGGCATCTGCTCGCTTCGAATGCGACGCCTCGTCACCACTGGTCTCCTCTTCCTGATCGTCCGTGTCAGTTTCGACGGTGCATATCTCGCCGTCTACCATCTCGCTATCGCTCTCGCTTTCTTCATGTCGAATCAACACTGAGGCTGCCGCCTCATCGCCTTCAGACACTCCAAAACGTTCTTTTTCTTCAGCACGTTGCGTGTTGTCCTTCTCCTTGTCCTTTTTCTCCTTGTCCTTCTCCCTCTCCTCTCTCTTCCTCTCTTTTTCATCTTTCCCGGTCTCTCTCTGTTTATCTTTCTCTCGGACCTTGTCACGCTGATCCCTCTCCTTCTTCTTTCCTTCACCATCGCTTCTGTCCCTCTCCTTCCTTCGATCCTTTTCACTCCGGTCCCTCTCTTTTGTCCTCTCTTCCTTCTCTCGCTTCTCCCGATCTCTTTCATTGTCCATGTCGTCCTTATCTTTGTCGCTCCGGTCTGCCTTCCTACTTGATCGTGGGGTGCGTGAGCCCATCACAGGGCTCGTACTCGATCGGGTGCCATCTGTAAGAGAATGCTTCACTTAGAAGAGAGGTGGTTGATGTTTCTCTTTTGTAACGGTACCTCGTCGTGGGCTGTTTTCACTTCGTGAACTCAGCCTAGGGCTGTCTAGCATCGATGACCCAGACGGGGATGACGACAGCCTGGGGCTGCCGCTCTGTGAGCTGTCCAAGGACCCGTGACCTCTCGATGCTCGCGGACTGCCCTCTCCAGGGGACCCTTTGTCGACTGTGCGTCCCTCCTTTCTCCTCTCGCGCAGAGGAGACGATGAGGTGATCCCGGCTATCCCTGTAGCTGCATGCTCACCAGTTCGCTTGTCTTGCAGGCTAGATGATGATCCTCTGGATTCCGATGTCGCTGATGATGAGGATCGGTCCTTGCGTTTGTCCCTCACTTCGGAAGCCTCTTCCTTCCTGCTGCGGGTTCTCCGCTCATTAGTCGGTGATCGAGGCTCCTTAGTGGACGATCCAGACCCCGATGCCTTCTCGCGATCCTTCTCCTCGCGACTGTTGCCACTTTCATCCCTGGACTTCGACCTATCTTTACTCCTATCCTTCTCCCTGTCCTTGTCGCGTTCTCTTTCGCGTTCTCTCAGTTCTCGTTCCTTGTCGCGCTCCTTTTCTCGTTCAATCTTGTCTCGTTCCTTCTCTTTCTCACCATCCTTGTCCCTCTCACGGTCGCGTTCACGTTCTCTTTCACGATGCTTTTCGCGCTCCTTATCCTTAACTTTATCCTTCTCACGTTCCTTGTCGCGCTCTCTATCTCGTTCTTTCTCTCGATCTTTCTCCCTCGTTTCTTTGTCCCGTTCCTTCTCTTTCTCCCGATCGGAAGTTGCAGCATCACTATCCCGTCGCTTGCTTGCTGAAGAATCCCTTCGCTGTTTGGTCTCCTCGCGTGCAAGTTTGGATGAGGGCAAAGGAGATGTAGCTGTTGGCGTTGCAGAGTCCTTGTTCTCCTTTGAATGGCGGCGCAGGGTCCCCGAACCTGAGGAACTTTCCTTTTTCTCCATCATCGGTGAGGATGGCGACGCTGGAATACTCGCGCGCCTTCCGCTCGCATTGATGGCGCTGCCGTGGCGTGGCGGTGCATCAGCATCTTCCGGCTTTGTTGTAAAGCGCTCGATGGCACTTCCCCTCTGGTCGCGCTTCTCAGGGGAGGTCCCCGGGGTCGATCGTTCAGTTCTTGAAAGCCTGCGCGGATCAGTCATCCGACGCGGTCTTATTATGGGTGAGATCTGTGGCGAGCTGAGGGCACGAGCTACTTCCTCCTCGCCGATGAGTTCCACCGCGTCGTACTTGTTTCCTTCTCCCCCTCCTGCATACTGGCTGATGAACGATTGCTCCGGAGATGGGATCGACTCGACACCTTTGGTGAGGTCACTGTCAGCCGGAGGCTTCTCTGTCTCGGTCTTCGAAGCTCCAGCAGTGTTCTTATCGGCTGCATCACTGACTTCAGGTTCTTCACGAGAGACTTTTGCTTGGTGCTCCTCCCCCTTGAAATCTGTATCCCTGACTATCACCTCTTCCGTCGGCTGGACCGCGATCTCTTTCGTCTGTGCGAAGTCGCCGCTCGAGTCATCACTCTTGCTTACACTGCTGCTGCGGCTTCTAATGGCCTCTGTCAAGCGCTCCTTCTCCTTTTCGCGTTCCTTCTCCTTCTCCTGAAGCCGTTGCTGCCATCGGAGAGCCCAGCTTGGCAATGGGCCATCCCCGGTCTCGTTCTCCATCGAATTGCGTCGATCAGTGGTGCTCATGTGCACTGCTTCCATTTGCTGTGTTGATGTGGACCTGATGGGCGAGGCCGATGGTGAGGAGGCTTCCGAGACGAGGGTATCGCTATTACTCCTGTTGTGTTCCTTGAAACTGCCGCCGCTTCTCCCCAGAGTGCCGCTGCCCGAGCGCAGTGGTCCGCGGTTGGGCACGGGGAGCTGATCCGTAGGTTCCTGTGCTCGTGATAATTCTCGGATGAGATCACTCACACGCGGGCTATCGCACGAACCATCCCGGGATAACACGTCCTTGAGTTCGCCAGAGTTCGTCCTTCCGCGCTCACTGATGTGGGCCGGCAACTCGATGCTGTTTAGCTTGGACTTGTTGCTATTGGCACTGCCGACTGAGTCGGCGCCCAGAAACTTCTCCTTGACCGACGCAACTTTGCCCTTCTCAATGGAAATGGGCACTCGACCACGAGCTGAGTCTGGCGTGCTGGGTGAGGAGGAGTCGCGCTCAGCCTGAGCCTTCTCCAAGCTGAGTCGCTGGAGCCAACTTCCGCTAGTTCCGCCTGATGAACCCAACTCGTCAGTTGCGGTGGCCTCGCCAGCAGCCGGGGAACTGGAGCCTCCTCCGTTTGAAGTGGAGAGCTTGTTGTTGCGCCCCCAGGTGCGCGGACTGGCAGGCAGTCCAGGCTTAGGTGTGTCGCTACTTCGTCGTGTTACAGAGAGCGGTGAGGAAGTAGGTGAAGATTCGAGCGTTTGTGTGTCCGTTCGGGATGCTGAAGAAGAAGGTGATGAAGATGATGAAGATGATGAAGATGATGAAGATGATGAAGATGATGAAGAGGAAGTAAGGTTCTCCTCCGTCGTGGTTGTGACGGTAGGGATAGACGAGGAGGACGTGGCATTTCTGGTGTCGTTCTTCTTCCACGTCGGTTTGGTGGGCGCACCGCCACTTGAGGTAAGTCTCGTCCCCTGCACAGCTGGCGAGGAGACCTGCGAACCCGACTGTGGGAATCGCTTCACAACGCCTCCCGGTTTAGACGGGATCTGATCGGGTGAAGCGGTGGATTTGGCCTCATAGAGGGCCTTCAGCTCACGGAAACTCTTCACCGTTTTGACCACTTTGCTCGCGTCGTCCGGTTCTGTGGACCCTGTCTTCCCCTCATCCACGCTCAGTTGTGGCGTGTTCGCCCCATCTCCATCTCGATAGTTGTTCATCGTCCTCCGGGCCACCAATTAATCCACAAGCTCGGGCAGCTCCCCAAAGCTTCGGATCCGAAGGTGGCCAGTGGTTGTGTGCTGGTCGCCCTGACAGAGGAAGATCGACCCCGCCCTAGTTGAGCCTGACAGCTCGGTTACCCTGGACGCTAAGAGATGTCCCAGTGCGTGAAGCCTTTTTCCTCTCCGTTTCTTGGTGTAACATGAAAGGTAAGTTCCCTTTGTAGGGATATCTGAACTTAAATCGATGGCAGCTGCACCTTCTCCACAGCCTTAGGCTGCCGCTTGTCCCATTCGTCCTCAATGCAAGGCCTGCTGTTTTTATGATGCAACCAAACCCATCACGACACCTGAATGAGTGTGGCTGGCCAGATCGATCCTCGCGAGTTGACGAATGACGTACGATCATGATAGCCTCCCCGCTTCACCGAGGTTAGGTCATCGAGCCTCGCTGCATGACCGTCTCCTGACGCCCATATCCTGGGAAGAAGGAAATCACACCATAGAGTCGCCCGTAGCCACATCAATAGCTCCAGAGCCACAGGAGGGAGGTTGCAAGCGTAGGGATGAGAATGATCCGTGATGATCATCATGTTGCTGTAGTGAGAACTATATACACCGCCACCATCAAGTCGTGAGCGCGGGAGGCTGTACGTACACAGCCACATACGGTCCCAAGCGACGCTCCGTCTAATATGTATAATCTAAATCCTCTTCCCACCTTCTCGCATCGCCGGTTCGATTTCTCAATCACCCGTTGGTGATTCCACAGCCGAGGAAACGACTGCTTGATGGCCATCCGAATTGTCGCCAGGCAGGCCTTTCCTTTGGCTCTAACTAGAGTGATGCTCGCCATCGGTAACCGCGTCCATGAATAAAGGGACGCTGAAGACCTTGCCTCGCACATGCTCAAGACCCTCTCCCGCGTAGGAGACTAGCGGTGAGATCTCTACTTCGAGCTCCGTGTTGTCAGGGGGAACTTGGAACTGGCCGCCGGCTTGAATAAGGTAGCGCTTGTGCAGATTGTAGAGATCGCGTCTGCAAGTTTCGGGACAGTCCCTGCCCGCACCCGCGGCATTCTTGAGAGGTGAGAATTCGTCATCACGTACGATCTCGACAGCTACAAGGTTGTTTGCGTGCTGTGTGAATAGAATAGGGCCGTGAGAACAGTTCTTAGCGGCCATACGAGAGTAGTAGGCACCTCAAACACATCAAATATAAACTGCTCGAGCTTGTAGCCCGTAGGGACCGTGGCTATGACAGGATTTCCTTCGTTGTCCGCATAGTGGATCTTCTTGAAAGCCAAGTGATACCTGTTGTGTAGCAAAGAGAAATTAGTCCAATTGAACCCTTCCCCAAGGCTCCATTTGCAGAATGGCGTACGGCAGTGAAGTTGAGTATTTGCTGGCAGCCATCTCAAGGAAGTCGATGCGATAGGTGTTCATGCAGAGATGAGCCGCATTAAACACGAGTTCGCCAGTCTGCTCATCCCGCTTGGCTGCCAAATTCTTATCAATTTCACTGTACTCGATGACGCCATACTTGCCGTCCCGCAAGCAGAGTACGCCCACTGCCTCGTTGGGTGCAGTCTGTAGGCAAATGTAGGATTGAGTTACATGCCAGAGTCTAATTAATGTTGTTTGCTTCTTTCAGTACCTTAGGCGCGACCTTGCACCCCACATCAGCACCGCTCTCGTATAGATAGCCCATGAAGACTGGGTCTACCATCTTGATGAGGATGTTGTCTACGCAGTACTGGAACATATACTCAACTCCGTGCTCCTTCATGTCATTCAGAATACCACACCTGGCCAGTGCTATAGTTACAGTGTCCTATGTTAGATATAAATACGGCAGCATAAGTTATTCGAATGCAGCTACGAACCTTGATATAGACCTCCGTTGCCATCCGGAGCCATAGCCACGCGGCCAGCAGATTCAAGCATGATCTGGCCCTCCTTCGTGATACACGGAAGCAGACCTTGCTGGAAGAAGACTACATCTTGCTCATTGAGCCCGAAGAAGTTGTGTGCACGGAAGAAGCTCTGTGTCTTATCGTCGGTATCGATGCTGGTCATTACGTACAAGCGGATTGGCTTGCCTGATGAGTAACGAATGAAGAATTAGACTCATGATAAACAGCGGTACTATCACACATGACCAGTAACAGTAAGAAGAAATGAATCGTACATGAGCCCAAGCGCCCAGCGATCAGCTGGCGCAGCTTGATGAGTCGCTCCGCCTGTATCTGGAAGAGCGAGCGGCGGGAGAGCAGTCCTATGTCGACAGTGCCCTTGGGGTCCGGACAGCCCAGGCGCGTGCCCTGACCGCCGGCGACCACCAACGCCGCCACCTTGCCCTCAGCGATCTTGCGGTACCCCAGCTCTTCCCATCGGCTCTTCTCCGCAGCCGTGGCTTCGCCTAGCTTCACCGCTGCTTTCACTGGCTCGACGGTCGAGTTCTGTGCCGTTGCTGCGCATACAATAAATAAATAAATCAATCAATAAATAAATAAATAAATCTATACAACAAATAATCAACCACACAATATTTCATAATGATAAATTTATATAAGAATCCTAGATCCAAATAAAGTAAAAATATAATATAAAATTAAAAAAACTGAAACCAGGGGTAGTGTGCGTACTAGGATTCGTGGCCTCCACAAACTTCCTGGCGAGCCCTTCAACATCGATTTCGTGTAGCTGTTGATAGAAATCTGAAAGCTCTTGCTCGCTGAGCCTATGCTCGAAGCGAAAGATGTGGGCCTGTCCCGCCTTTGTGTACCGCTGTTTCACTAGGTCTCTGTCCACGCTCGTAGTTGCCATTTTGTTCGCAATCGTTGAAGATAGAACGTAGGTAGGAAAGGTGATGATGTCTAGTGTTGTGATTATGTCTTGGATGTTGGAATGTTGGGTGTAGGGGTTCTTTTGCGTCTACGTCACCCGGTTCTGCTACGTTCGTTTCTGATGTCCCAGGCTAGTTGTGTGGCCAGTGAGCGGGCAAACTCCTGGAGAACTTGTGCGTTTGCGCCACATACCAAGGTGTCATTCCGTGCATTCCTTGCAGAGGATTTGCGAAATAGGTTTGTGCTTTACGAAATGTGTATTTGCTTTGTACAAACGATTTACATGTTTGACACACAACCCGCCGGCTGTCGGAAAGCTGTACAAGAGAGAGCCGCCCTCTCCCAAGAATGCGCTCTACACAGCTGAAGAGGATGAACCCAGAGCCACGATCTGCGCCGGGCTACTCCATCTGGTAGCCGGTGAAGACGTAGTCATGGGTGTAGTTGCCGTAGCGACCGTGGCCTCGCTCCTCTCCCTCGCTCTCGTCACCACTGCCTACCTTGCCCACCATGTCCTCTTCATAGCTCTTTCCTCGTCTAGCAAAGTTCCACACCTGGCCAGTGACAAGGAAGAATTAAGGATGCATATTACTCAACCAACTCTGAGGCTAGAATGAACTCACCTTGAGTGTCTTGTCCTTTGAACCACTGACCACACGGTTGGAAGAGAATTGTAGGGTGTAGATGCTGTCGGCATGATTGCTTGCCCGACCTTTAGCACGATCGAGCACCTCACCCTCGCACCTGCTTTCCTTGAGATTCCACACTCGAATGGATCGATCAGCGCCACCGGTGACTGTTGCGCAAGAGCTTTAGAGAGACTAGCCTGAAGGAAAGCCAAAGATAGGGCCGCACCGAGCTTCCCGCTAGGGTGATCATATTGCATGGCCCAATTGAAGCCTGTGTGGCCGTACAGGCTTGTGGTCGTAGCACCAAGCATGAGATCCCACACCTAAAGTAGGACAACTCAGTAAGCGTAAGACCACAACTCGTGCAGCGAAAGGAAGCTCACCTCGAGTGGATATTTCTTTTCGTCGCTACGCGAGCTACCGCCGGCAACAATCAACTCATTTGGTCGGGTGCCTGCAAACTCCACACACTGGACCACGTCGAGTCCTGTGGTAAGGGTCTTGATGCATGTACCCGCACGGAAGTCCCACAACTGTCATGAAGGAATGTATGAGCAGACTTGTATATGTGCAATGGAAGATATTAGCGCACCTTCAAGTGACCACCACGATCACCCGAAACGATGATGTTGTCCTTAAACTGCACGCAGTTGACAGCGTGAGAGTGGCCGGATAACGTTGTTAAGCAGTCTCCCAACCCAACATCCTAATTCGATAAGACATCTCAAGATCAGGACTGAATAAAGCAGACACATCGAGGAATCTGACGGATCGTACCCAAATCTTAACTGTCTGGTCGCGCGAGCAAGACACCATTACATTGTCGGCGAGCGATACTTGGACCATGGGAACATTGTTTTCGTGACCTTCGTACACGTTAAGGAACGCTCCCGTATTCAGGTTCCACACTGTAACAACAAAGTTAGAACCACCCAAGCAGGGGACCTCAAGTGATGAATGGTGTACCCTTGACGGTTTTGTCGTTGGAACATGAAAATAGGCGATCTTTTTCCCAGTAGAGTCCGCGCACCCATCGGTCATGAGCGGTGATTGTCTTGGTGCAGGTCTTTTTCTTTAGATTCCAGAATCGTATCTCACCGCCTGGTAGCAGACGAAGTCATGAGAACAAGGGGAGATAGAAACAAACAGGACCAAGGAGCAAGATATAGATCTAGTATGTTACCTTGACCATCAGCAGAATGGTTACCACACACGACAAGGTCTGTCTCATCATCGAAGAGCAAGCAGTTGATGGTACGCTTCACATCCAAGGTCTCCAACCAGGCCTTGCCCGACTTCCAGTGCTGCGGGTGTTATTAAATCCGTTAGAAAATAGCTCTGCAAACATGGTCTGGGTGAAGGTGCACCTTCTGCACTACGTAGTGCTGTTCAAAGACCTGTTTCCATCCTTCTTCCTTCTTCTTAGCCTCAAGCTTCTTACGTTTTTTATCGTACTCTTCTTCCAGCTCGCGGCGCTTTCGTTCGTAGTCCTCTTCGAGTTTCTTCTTCTTGACCTGGTACTCCTTTTCCATGAGGGCCTTCCTCCGCAGTTTCTTCCTCTCCTCCTCTTCCTGCACCTCACGGCGCCACATCCGACCAAAGGCCATCTTCCACAGGCTGTCGTCCTCGACCAACCGGTTCCATTCGCGATTGAGACACGCCACTCTCACAATGAGGTCCTCGAAAGGCACAAACGATAGGGCGTGCGTGATCATCTCTGGGGGTAGCCCGGCAAAGGCCCCGAGAGGAGTCGAAGGCTGCTGCGACGGAGCCGGCACCGTGCTGGTGGCAGCCGGCGGTGGCAGGTTCTGGTCCTGTCCGCGGAAGATGGAAAGGTGCAGTGTCGCGTTGGGCATTACGCCGTATTCTTTCACCTTCCGTAGGTTCTCCAGGGCCCGGCCGCCTAGGCTCAGCTCCATGTCTTCGAGCATGACCCGTTCCTCGTGGTGCAGGTCTGCGCGACGCGAAGCTTCCGCGGCACGCTGCTCGCCCTCTTCATCATCGTCGTTCTGCTCTACGTCCCGACCCTCGTCCTCACCACTGGCTACGCCGTACGCAGAAGGGGAAGAGAAGGAAGAGATTCGCAGCAGGAGCTCTTGTAGTCGGTGCTTGATGCCCTCCACGGTCTCCTCACCACTAATGGTGATGGGAATGACGGCCCCGCTGTCCGTGTGGATGCACACGCGCATCATTTTGTTATGTCTCCTTACTGGTCAAGTCAAGATGGAGATGGAATCTGCAGACCGCCCCCTCTGGAAATCCCGCAAAGGACTTCAGAAGTCGCGAGGTCCCTCTGCTCGAGTAGAGAGAGGCCCTTGCTTGGCAGAAACGTCCTGTATGGAATCTACGTTTTGATGTAAGGAACCAGGTCAGCAAAAAGTCTAGTAGCTATCAATTCCCTCTTCTCTTCCTTTTTACATTACGTTTCTAGGATGACGTAATATTCAAGAGGTAAAGACAACGTGCCTTTGGCAAATGTACGAGGGTGGGGATGTAATGTAATCCACTGGCACTTCTCTCTGCGCTTGGGTGTGGCTCTCTGCTAATGTGTAATATATATTACGCAGTAATAATTAATCAAATCTTGCTGCTCAGCACACAGGTCTCTCTGCTGTTGCGTTGGTGCTTGCCAACAACCAAAGCGGGAACTCGCAACGCCGGCTTTTTGGGAACGGAGTTAGAAAAATGAGGTTTTTGGATTTGGGCGTAACTCGGCAACATTACGGCGCGCAAGCGAATTGGTTGGTCTCGAACGTTGCGCGGTTTTTCCCTGGCTTTGCTCAGCGATTTCCTGGTCCTCTTGTCCCCGCTTCGGCACAGCCACTCTGCTCTCGTGGCCACCCTGGATGATGGATCTGGTACAGCAACAGACAAATCAACGCGATGCGCAGGGAGTGAGGCGATCATGAGAAGAGAGCGGCTCTCAGGGAAAGGATGGGCGCAATGTGACATGATCTGATCTAACCTTATCTGGGAATGTGGCACCGTTACAAGAAGGAGAGAGGAAAAAAGCTGTCGCTCGCACCCTTCACTCCTTTTTGCTTCGGAACGCAGGCCCTGTTGTTAGTGGTTGTAAGATGGAGGTTGTTAGCTTCGGCTCAGTGGGCACACGAAGGAACAAGTACCAGGAGGAGCAGGTGGGAAAACTTGCTCGCGTAGCTTGTCCCTGCTTCTCGCCGAGAGGGGGAGCTGCAGCAACGAGGGTGGCATCAAGGCCTGACACAAGGTGAAGCAAGGAAACGCGGGTCAGAATGTATCAATTGAAGAACCTGCATTCACATATGAAGCCTACCTTTGCCAGTGGAGAGTACTTTTCTTCCTCTTCTTCGCTCCATACCCGCTTGACAGAGTACTTGAGCGCACCCTGAAGTTCCAGGAGGTCTCTTATGATGTCATCCTTGAGTTCGCTGAGCTCGAATCTGTCACACGTTCATATCTCGAGTGAGAAAGAGGTGGCAGAAGCCAGACCAGGAGTGTGACGCGCAAGGTACCTTGTGAACGCTTCAGCTTTTGTCTTCTCCTTGATGACCTCTATGGAGTGGCGTAGGCTCTGATATTTGTCCTTTTTATCCTTCTTCGGCACTGGTATAGCACCCAAGAACATCTCCAGAGATGTGAGGAACTGATCCTTCGCTGATCCCACTGCATCCAGTGCTCTACGATGATTCTCACTTTCCTGTTAGCGACAAGATGAGAGATGAGTATGCAGTTGAATCGGTGAAATCAAGTGTGTCCAAAGTACCCTGCAAAACTCGTCGACGTATTTAGGGAAGTCGGCGAGATAGACCTCCTCCCTCCGGTCCTTATCGCTGTCGCGATCGCTCTCCTGCGGCTTGTCGCGGGTCTTCCGCTTTCTCCTGTCCCGGCTATCATCCTCGTCCCTGATTATTATACTCTTCTCCATCACCGGCAAGAGAACTTCTCGAAGCATGTAGAAGTCAAGCTCGACTTTCCTGCAATACAGAAAGATCATATGAGTACTCTGAGATGAGCGGCTGAATGGGGAGTGCCATGTACTTCTTCTTGAGAAGCAGCTCCTCCACTTCTTTTTCAAGTTCTTCGTTTTCCTCAATTCGTGCTCTAAGCTCTTTTTGCTGCTCCTCGCTCTCCTGCGAAGAAGTAGATTGGCACGATCAGACACTAGGGCAACCTAAGGAAAGAGGCCAGAGAGCATGCCTCTATTGTCTTCTTCGTCCTCTCTTTCAGCTGTTGTCGTATGGCGAATTCTCTGCTCAGTTCGGGGGAAAGCATCTGCACATAAGAAATGGGCACGCGACCGAACGATCCTGTGATGGTGATTGTCCTTCGTTAAGCTGCCATTCACGTCGAGGAGACGTTAATAAACGAACCCTTCTTCGTCTCGCATAGAGGCCATGTTGGATCCTCAATCACTATCCGCATAGTGGTGCCAGTCTTGAAGGATAGCTCATCGGCCTACGGCATATTAGAAACTCAGTATAATTACTCGAAGAGCGCACTGCCATGGACACGTTGACGTACCGACTTGGCTTCATAGTCGTGCTGCGCGCGGCAGCATGGAGCATATGTTGTCTCGCTCGTCAGTCGTGGATCAATTTCCTTATTCTGTTGCTACAAGATAAGCACTAGAACATACTGTAAATGTCTGTGAGGAATGATACCCGGAAGACATATTCAAAGTCTTGCAGGAGAACGACAACAATAGAGTTAATCTTTGGAGTATCGGCCATAGCTGCGACAGGATCCTGATCAAGTCGTCTGATGATGATGATGATGATGAAGGTAAGTGAGAACCATAACATCTACAGAGCCCAGGATCGCTTGTACCTAAGCAAGGCAGGCGCGAACACGGTAGCTATGTTAGTGGGCGCCATCTTGTTCTTGTCTGCATTAGCAGCGACTCGGACAAGGAAAGAGAATAGATAGCTGTCAAAGTGTGGAGCAAACTTAGCAATCAATGTGTGGTTCAATCAGATAGGAGAATTACTTGAGGAGAGATTTGTTAATAGGAGGTAGCCGATTGTATAGATGGCGTAGGAACCGCAGCTGCAGTGCCTTATCCGTCAGGCCTGAGTGACAACGCTTGTTTTAGCTTAAACAGTCATCGGTGCAAGGTTCGCGCGAGTATACCAGCAGCCGCGATGAAGAGTTCATAGAGGGGAAAGGTCATGAGTGGTTCTGGCAGTTCACGGAAGTAGTATTTGAGTAGGCCAGTCACCGTGTGCGGGTCCTGTTCTGTCGATAAATCCACGTCCTCTCCTGAATTCGCAGCGACCAAGGCATCAATAAGGGAAATGAATGGCAACTGCAAGTTGATGGGGTCTCATACCTTTGTCGAAGCGAGATGCATACTTGTCGATCAAGATGGCGCTACCTGAAAGCCTGAAAATTCCTTCTATTCCAAGTACTGTATGAAGAAGATTTAGTACCGAGGGAGACAGAAGGAGAGACTGGAACGGAAACTGAACCTCGCTCGTTATCGAGGTAGTTTATACACTTGACGATGAGTGCTGGGATCTGGGAACCATCCGGGTTGTGAACGGCCAGTTCGAGTGGTCGACCGAATAGCATCTCAGCTCGATTCTTTTTCACTTTGTTGGCCGGAAGGTTGGCTGACGAGGTTGCTGTGAGCAGCGGTGGTGGCGATGGCATTGGTCCGTTTTTACGTCCGCTCTTGTCCATGATCCTCTGGAGAGAGGTCATCCACTCTTTTCTCTCCTGTGGTAAGGGTGTTAGGCTCGTGAAAGTGAAGCGATTTGAGTAAGCTTTCATACGCTAGCGGATTCTGTCTTGAGCGAGAAGTTGAGCTTCTTCACTTCGTCGTTCTCAATCTTAGCGTTGGGAGAAAGGATGAGATCCCACGCGTAAGACTTCTTCTTCCCTTCACCTTCCTTCAGAAGGTACATCTTCACATCAATTACATCCGCAGGTTTGCTATCCTGTATACGAGAGGCCACGTGTAAGGCAGGTTGCAACAACAATATGAGGAACAGGGGCTTACGTTGGCGTTCTTGTAGTAGAAGAGAAGGTCATTATCGAGTACAAACCACCTCTTCTCCCATTTATGCTTGCTGTTCGCCTTCAGCAG
>CDEZ01020164.1:7596-17940 GCA_000826365.1 Acanthamoeba royreba
GAGCCTCCGTGATCGATCGAAGACGACGAAGAAAACAACCATCACCGCCACCACCCACTGGCCAGCGGCAGGAGTGCAGAGCTCGATGCATGCCCCACGAGAGGTCCACACACGGAGGAGGACGCGAAGAGGAGGGATGAAAGCGATTCCTTTGGGGAAGAAGAAGAGAAGAAGAAGGCGCCGGAGGGAGGACGTTAGTGTAAAGGAGGGTGGAGCTCCGCCACCCTCCCGTCTATACGAGGGAGCAGCTATCGTAGTGGTGGGGTATCGTGGTAGCAGCAGCAGGTGGTGGAGGAAGAAGAAGAAGCGGAGATGCGGATGGTGGCGGTGATCAACTTAAATTACAGCGAAGAGCACGACCAGGCGAGTCGAGCGAGAGGTGGCCAAGAGGAAGAAGACGAAGAAGAAGAGAGTGAGGGGGGAGAGAAGAGCCGATCTCACATAAGCACGCAGCACCCTCCACCACCACCGCCGGCAGGCTGCTTCTTGCCATCAGGCTGGTCTCTATCTCTGAACTCGACCTCCTCCTGGACAGAGAAAGAAAACAGATTAATAATCATAGAATTATAATTACGTGACGCGTAAATATAAGATGGAGTTGGGCGGGGAAGGGGGAAGGGGGCGCACCACTTCATGGAGCTGTTCATACTGAGAGAGGGGAGTGTTGGGGTCGAGCCACATGTGCTCCTGCGGGATGTAGAGGCCGATGTTGCCTTGAATGGCAACATTGAGGGTTTCGGAGATGAAGTGAATGGCCTCGTTGGAGGTCAGTTTGGAGTCTATCCGGAGGGTTTTGTAAATGAGAGGGTACGTGGGGGGAAACTTGATCCTCATCACCAACGCCATCTCGTTCGCGCGTCAGGCCGCAAGGGCAAAGAAGTGGTGTGGGGAGGAGAGGAGGAGGAGGGGTTTGTGGTGGGGTGGTGGTGGTGGTCCGAAGCAGCAGATGTGACTTACTTCTTCGGGCGCTCAACACAGCAACCGGCGCAGAGGCTCTATTTCAGACCAGAAGGAAAAAGCAAAAGAAGCCGAAGAAGAAAAGCCGTGTTTTTTGGCCTCCACCACACCACCAAACAACCAACAATTATGCCCCGAGGGGGACGGTTGGTGCAAACAAGGTTCTGTTTACATTTTTATTTCGCGCGCTACGAAAAACGTTTCGCTCGGCCTTCGCTGAAGCAGGCAGCCAGTAGGAAGGCTCAACTCAGGAAGCGGCCGCTTGGGGAGGAAGATCGTAGAACATGGGTGAACATTCGCTCTCCACAGCACCCTCGCCCAGCACCCCCGGGGCCAACAGGAAGAACTTGCCGTCGCCCTTGGAGAACGCGTAGCAACCCAGGCAGCTTACAGTGAGGTCAGCGGCTGTCCCCCGCACCCAGGTTTTTGTTTTCGTTGTTAGGGGTTGGGCACGAGGGAAGGCAGGCAGACACAAGGGGAAATCTTGCACCTTGCTCCCGTGTCCTAATGCGGGCGTTGAGCTCTTCGTCGTCTGGTCCGAATGCGTCGAATGTGCCCTGATTGCGCAGAAGAGCTACGGCCGGATCAAAGCTAAACACAAACTTAAATGCAGGAAAGCCGATATACTCGGCATCCTCTGGAATGGCTTCCACGTGCACGCGCTCTATGAACGTAAACATGCGTTAGCGAACCGGCATTGAATGTTGCTTCTTCGCCAGCGGCACACATGGACAGCTGCAGTACCTGTGGCGTCATCGTGATGCACACCTAGCACTTCCCAAGTCTCGTCTTCAAAGAAGAAGGCCTGCTGGGCCAGCAAGTGCAAGTTCTTTCGGATGAATGCCTCTCTTCGTGTACTCTCCTACGCACTTGGAACCGTTGGTGATGGGCCACCCACCTTCGCCAACACCACCACCACCACTCCGCCGTGACGCACCTGGTGGACCGGTTGGGCAGCATTCACGTGGGTTTGCCTCCTCCCATCATTCCGGGGTGCTGGTCGACAACCGAGCAGCATCGAGCTACCAGGTCCGATAGACTGCGCGGCAGATGTCCTCCACGGCCGAGTGACGTTCGACGCCAGCGCGATAGCGCAGGACCTACCGCAAAGGAAGGCCTCCTTCATCCTCCTAGGTAAGTGAGCCCCTGTGCGCAGAGGAATCCTGGTCTGCCATAAGGAAGCTGTGCGGCTCGTAGTGGTCTTCGTAGCACCCGCGGCAGGAAGATGACACCTCGGCCACCACCACCGACAGACGTGCCCTCTTGCTGCTCGCTGCTGCATCGCCGGCAGTTTCCTTCTTATTTTCCTTTCTTCCCTCGCCGGCGAGGAAAAACAACCCTTGTGGGGTCGAGTAGGAGAGAGCAGCTGCGTTTGATGGCATGAGGCCCGCACCACCAACCCCGCGCCAACACCAGCACCATGGAAATGCGCCACATCCCTTCCCAAGTTGGCGGGAGAGGGGCAGAAGGTATCCTTGCCCAGCCATTTTATCAGATTTACCATGGTCAAAACCAGGTCATTAATCACGTTGCATTTGTTCTGTTACCTCATGGTCCTTGTAGTCCTTAACCTCTCTGGCTTGCACACATCAGGCTTGTCAATGATGGGCCTCCCCTGCCTCTTCCGCCATCTCATGTAGCGTCTATTCCTTTGGTGCCACATAGTCCTGGTCTACCTTTTCCGCTGCTGCCGTCCTTTGTGTGCGCGCCCCTTTCCTCTCTCCCCAGTATATGTGATGGAACATGCTCACCGGTTGTGCTTGTAATGCAGGCCACCTGTCATCGTGCCAGTGCCTCCTCCTTCTGTGGCCCTGTCTTCGCCGCCACAGCCCTCACGTACTGCGCCTTGTTGTCGTTGTTGTAATGACCTCCATTCATGGTTGACTAGGCTTGACAGGCATTCCAATTTCTGCTGTTGTTCCTCCGGTCTGCATGCCTCCTCTGAATCCTTCCCGTTATTCACTTCCTCCACCTCCTCCACCACCTCTTCTTGGTTCTACCGCACCACGAATGTACATGTATCCTCCCGACCGCATCAGCCCATTCCATCACCAAGCTACGGCTAAGCTTGGCAGACCCTACCCGCCTCCGCTGACACACCGCTCCTCTTCGCGAACTCGCGTGCTTTCAGCGGTTAGCTCCATTCCTCGCTTTTCCTAAACCTTTTTTTCCGCATCTTCTTCCTCTTCTTCAGCTTCACCCTTTTGATTAGCCATGCTGCTGCTACACGTGCTGCTATGCTCGCGCTCGCTTCTCCTTTGCTGTTCTTTCTTCTCATTGCCCTCATGGTGCAACGCCACCTGCCCTGCTTCTTCATGGCTTACACTTTCTCAGTTTCTTTATGTTTCCTTGCCCTGATAATCCGCTTGCTTTATCCGCACAATCCTCATCGCCTGTGGTTTTCATTCTTCAAGATCGACCACCTTCAGGCCTACGGTGGTGTACAAGAGCGAGAAAGGGACATCCGAGTAGCACACATGGTTGTCAAGTTCAGACCAGGCCCAAGGAACAAATCAGCTACAGAAAACGAAGGAACAAACACAAGGGACTCCTCGCTTTCCTTCCTTCAAGATTCATACGACGATGTTTATGATGATCGAGAGCGGCAGGAACGACCCAGCACGAGCCGATTTCGAGCAGAGCGAGACGAAGAAGATGAAAACGAAGACGAATCTTTTAACTCAAGAAGCGACGAACGCCAGAACGACAGACGGAAGGTGGAGAAGGAGAGCTCTGCCAATGATCACCCCAAGGAGGCCGAACAAAACGAAAGAACCAAATATAGACTGGATCGAAAGCTCGGTGACGATGTGTTCGACATAGGAACAAGCTCGATTCAATGTAACGGGAACAAGCAGCCTAACGAAGAAGAATCAAAACAGAAGCAGCCAAGGCATAAAAAACAATCTGAAATGAAGTTTCGAGGACATGAGGCGGACATGAAGCCAAGCACGCAGGACCGGGACGACTTCGAGGGTGGACAAAGCAGAACCGCGCGGAAGCACTCGGACGTAGCAACAGGGATTGCGAGCTCAATCGAGAACAAGCGGAAACGAAGCGATCAACCCACAGACCTCTCGCCACCACCCCTTCTCTCCAGGGATGAGGGAGAATGTCAGCCTCGGAAGCGTCGGTCGGCTTACCAAAGTTGCGAGCGTGCGGATACTGAGACAATCGAGCAAGAAGAGGACGGGGGGCAGCTCACGCCTAGGGGCACCATGCGGCAGGGAATACGACCCGCTACGGTGAGGCCGCTGCGAGATGTGCCACAACGAGCAACCACAAACGTCAAGTCAGTGAATGACAGTGATGATATCCTTGCGAGTATACTCGCCGATGAGGAAGAGGCCATAGCTGCTCTGGACTAAGACGGTGGCGAACCTGAAACACGCCTCTTTCTTCTTGAGTACCGCACACGGGATAGAGGCAACCCCACCAAATATTTGAGGAATGTTACGGAGAGTCGGCGGAAACAGGGGAAGGGCGCACGTTCCCGTGTGGCGTGTGGTGGTGGTAACGCGCCTTCCTCCCCCTGTGCTCCTCCTTCTCTCCAGCCAGCCCCTCCTGCGCATCCCAGCCCCACCGGCAGACCAGCAAGGGACCCCGAGGAGGGAGAAGGAGACAAGGGGGCAAGCAAGGAAGGAGTGGGGAAACCCGAATGAGGAGGGTATTCTCTTCGTGCTACTAGTAGTGGCCAGCCCTGTCTCCCCGAGAGCTGGAACGCCACACCGGTGGGTCCAGACCCCCTCCCAAGAGAGGTAGACGTCTCTGCTGAGCACCGCACCATCGCGATGCGTGTCCTCGTGTGCCCCTCGCCCGCCATCGCCGGTTCAGATACGTCGGTCTCCTCGATCCCTTCGTCCGCCTCCACCATCCTCCACCCGAGCGAAGAGGGACCGCCTTCTTCTTCTTCTTCTTGTCTGGCAACTCCCGGTGGCCAGGAGCCAACGGCACAAGCCAGCGGGGAGGCTGCGCCGCTGCTTTCCCCCAATTCTGCGCCAGGCCCAGTACGCACCACTGAACCCCAACGTATTTTAATCTTACGAATAACAACATAATAATAAGAATAATAAGAATGATATAGATCCAAGGTTCTGCTCGTTGTGGTTGTTAGCAATTCCTTCCTTTCCAAACATATCGCGGTGCAGGTTCTGAAGGACCAGCTGCTCTACGGACTGCCGGGAGTGCCCAACCATCTGATCCAGAAATACCTCCGATTGTGGAATGACCTGTTCTACTTGACCACTCTCAATGTACTCTAGTCCACCGCGCCTCAAGAATGAGGGAGTGTGCCATCTTATCATACTTTGTTCTTGAATCATATATGTTCCTTGGCACATCAGGCTCCGTTGCAAGCGCTGGCTCTCTTTGATACTATCCTCAGCGGGTCTCTCATGCTGCTGCTTCCAATATTTGGGTCCTTTTCTGATCGCCTCAATACACGATGGGGACGCAGGTTGACTCATTTTCCCCTATTTTGCTGTTCGCGATGAGCTTCGGACTGATTTGCACGCAGGCGACCTCTCATGGCGATCTTAGCCCCGATGGCAGCGTTAGGCTTTTTGGGCCTTATGTGGGTGCCTTCGCAAGCCACAGTGGTAGTCCTTTTGTGGTATAACTTCGGTATTACGGTTCTTTTGTTCCTTTCCTCTTACACTACGCCAATCAACTCAGGTACATGGGCATGAGCCTTCTGCAGCGCTCCCAGGTCGCCCTACAGCTGTGCTACAAAGCGCTTGGAGCGCAGATGTCGCTTAAATCTCACCAGCGAGTGCGTGTATTTGCGTGGGCATCGGCGTACGTACAAAGTGTGTTCCACATCCATTCGCCCTCTCAAAATAGTATCCAGGTTTGGAGGTCTAGGATTGATACTTGGAACAGCGGTGCCCACCTATCTTGTTAATGAGTGGGAATATCGCGCCTTTGGGCTTGCCGTTGCTGCTTCAGTTTTTGTTTTTTACGAGGTACGCTTTCCCTCCATCGTAAGTGTGGCGAGAATAGCAGCAACTCGTTGACCATCCCTGTAATGATCAGGCTTTGGTTTTTTTCGTCAAGGAGAGAACGGACTTAGGACAAAGAAAAGAGGGGCAGCAGATTGTGCCTACGATCGTGCAAGCGTGTGGCAACTATCCATTCATGCTCTACCTACTCTCGCAAGTGAAGGACTCAATAACTTTGCAGGTACCGCCTCTGTTCTCAAATGAAGAATTTATCTGATGTTCTTACCATATGCTTCAGGAATCGTACGCGTTCAAGTGGTTGTTTAGCTTAGACAAGCATGAAATTTTCTTTGCGTTTATTACAACATTTGGCACGGCCTTTGTGGTCTCTCTTGTATGGACCAAGTTGGGATCTCGAGTGGAAAACAAGCACGGGGCCATTGTAGGTGGGTATCATGACACATGCGCCTTTGAGACATTGCAATGTTAACCAATCATGTTTTAGGTTACATCTTTACTGTTCTTTCTGTTGGAATCTCCCTTTTAATGACTAGTGAGACGCGGCCGTACTCGTTCGGTTTGGCCATCCTCCATTCCGTCCTCGTACGCTCGTGTCCTGGGACTGGTTTTGTCCAGTTACCTTTGGCTGATGGATTGTTTGTTTGATTGCTCCGTATCGGAATTATAGGAAGGTATCGGCGTAGGATCACGAAATACTTTCCTACCCGCAGTAGCCGCTGACTGCATTGAATACGACCAACTGCTGCATGGCAACAGGAGGTAACCCCCCCTAAAAAATCCCTTATCTAGCGTAGATACTCATTGGCTGTGTGTGTGGTGTAGGGAGGCCCAATTCAAGACCACAGAGGACATTGTCAACAATTTCTATGGGGCCGGCTATGGCATCACCCTGGCATTTCTAGGCGCTGCCGGCTTCAACGCCAAAGTGGCCACCCAAACAGGTTAGGCATACGCACCACCCCATCGCGGTGGCTTTGTTGGCTTATCTTGGAGCCTAGAATCGGTGGTATGGGTAATGCGCGGACTTCAGCTGACCAAGATCGCCACGCACCTGGTTGGCATCATAGCACTCTACAATTTTCCCATCACGCACCAAAAGCACCATGCCATCATTCAGGTGAGAATTCAAAGATCCGTTTTCCAAACCTTTTGTTCTCACATTCTCTCGATTTTGTTTGTGAATTTCTCCTTTCAGGAAGTGTTAGCTCGTAGAAAGGGCCTTACCGCGGTTGATCCACTTACAAACAGGGGGCTTCCGTCGGTTGCTGCCATCCCTAAACAAGTACGAACAAACTTCGATCACTTTGCTCGCTGGGAGTGGGGACTCGCGCGACATTTTTGTTTCCGACGTCCGGTCAAGGCCCTCGTGATCCTTGTTGTTTCTCAAGCAACTATCGCCGCAGCGCTCTTAGTGCTAAGTGCCGTCGGCGCTGCCTTCACCTTCCTCAGTGGTAATAGCACGCCATCCTCTCTTCAGGCGACACCTGGTGCACACCATGACGCTAGTCACTCCAACGGCGACTTCTCTTGGTTGCTGCCTATCGAAGTGACGGCGGGCTTTCTCGCGCTCGGATGGTTGCTTTTTAATACCCTACGAGTGCCCAGTCTGCTGGCATTATCTCGTGCCTGGCCATGCCACGCCGCATTCCTCCGCGATTACATTGACGGTCCTTCCTCTTCCGTTCCTTCTCCCGAGGCCTTCACCGATGAAGCACAGGACACACCCCTATACGGGGGTCCATCCCTTGGCAAGCCGGATGTGGAGAGCGGCGTTATCTATATCTCCATCAACGAGCCCCTTCGCTTACCTCGATAGCGATGGCCGATCTGGTCGTGGGTTGGGTACGGTGATCACGTTGTGTATTGTTTTTGCGATATCGCTCGGCCAAATGTATGTGTGTGTACAGGCGCCTGGTGTTCCCCCGACCACCCACGTCCCTGATGGCTAGTAACGAAGGAAAATAAGAAAAAGCGGAGAAATGGTAGAAAAAGAAAAGTTTGCTTCGTTCCTCTTTTCCCCAATATCGCACAAACAGCAAGTGGACCAACAAGTCGCGCAAGAGAGGAGGAGGGCGCCCTTTATCAAGATTCAACGACCATGTCGCACACCATGTTCATAGGCGCTGGCAAGCGCAGCGGCGCTCGTGGCGGTGCAGACCGTACGTTTCTTCTTTTTTCTTATATATTCTCAAGGGGGGCTGCTCGTTCGTGGCGAGTGGTGCGGTGTTCTGCTGGTGTTGGTGGTGGTGATGCTCACTTCCGTCGGTGCCTTTCGTGATGGAATTTCTCAGAGTTCAGTTGGGAGAAGGTCAAGGGCGACAAGTACAAGGACTTCTACCTCGGTGCGCATATCCCCTCCCCGCGTAGTAACTTTTGGGTGGGGCGGAGCCTAACGGGCATTCGCGCTTATCTGCTACCCTGTCGTGTGGGCAACTTCTCGCTGCACAGGGCATTCACTGCACACGACGGCCAAACCTACCTTCAATAACCGTAAGCCCAACCCACTGTGGTGGACAAAAAGCGGCGGTAGTGCGGAGGACGACGCAGCACGCAGGAGAGCCGAAATAGAAGCCATCAAACGTGAAGAGGAACAACTCCATCTTGAGGCCTTGTACTTGGCCCTCTGCTGTCGTAAGGTGATCATCGAGCACTGATGGTTAGGTTTTCGGATGATGGTGTGCAGGGGCCTAGCACCAAGGAGGCGCAGAACACAAGAAAATCAGCTTGATGCCCAGGAGATCCAAGAGCTTACGCGTCGCGGCACTACAGAGCGCGATGCCTATGATGCCGAGCGTGTAGCAGGGCTTGGCTACGCTCCGTACTGATGCATTCCCCTCTCCGCAACGCTAGCTTACAGTTAATGCTCAGGGCGCCACAACACCAGCTCGAACCAGACGGTAACCCTCCAGGCACCAAACCCACAAGCGAGGACCAACAACAGGGGCATGCCGAAGAGGAGCAAGAACCAAAAGGACGGCTGAACAGCGGAGAGGAGTGGGCAGAAGCCCCTACAGGCAAGAAAAGAAGTCGAGACGAACGACGTGACGAAAAGCGAGCAAGGAAAGATGAAAAGAAAAAGGAGAAGAAGAAACGAGACAAGAGGGAAAAGAAGGAAAAGAAAGAACGCAAGGATCGTTATTCTGAAGCGGACAACCGAGAAGGGCCACGTAAGCGTGAACATAGTAATTATGATGCGGATGATCACCACGGGCGGCGGAGTGACGAGCGGCATCATCGTCGCCGCCGCCATGACGAAACTGGAGGCAGAGAGGAAGGGGGAAGAAAACGTGAACATAGTTCTGCCCGAGGAGGACGGCGGAGTCGCTCCCCCAAACGACAACGAAGGCACGGCTCTCCGTCCCCCAGGCGGAGGGCCCGCCACGACTCCCCTTCCCCTTCACGGTCTTGAGCAATCTTGATGAACAAATACACTGCAACCTCAATCTTTGATTGAAAAGTCGGAAGAAATGGGAGCATTCTGCTGCTGCTGCTGCAGGCGTTGGCTCCTGCGCGAGAGGAGCTCGGCGAGCCAATCTCGCATTTCCGGATGCTGCACCGTGTCATGCGCTCCCCGGAAGAACTCCGCCAGATCCATTCCTTGTGCTACATTGAGTCATACATCTGGATCAGCCAGCTGTACCACGTCGAGTGAAAGCAGGTGCAGGCAAGTTACCCGTCTCGTACTCATGCGCTTGAAGATACATATCGAACTTGTCGATCTGACCTACCACCTTCGCTTCAGGTGTTTCGCCTTTCTCGTACTGAATGTGCGATCAGGCATTTGACACTGCAGATGAGAGGACAAGCGTGCTACCTCTAGCCACAGCGCCAAAAATTCATCTGCAGCAGGTAGGCCAGCCAGCATAGCTTGTATCCTGAGCATTCCTTCCTGTGGACGTGAGAAGGAACAAAAGAAAGAGTTTACCAAAACTGCCTGAGGAGCGGATATGACATGGAATATGCGAACGTGTTCGAGGCGATATTTGTCCTCCTTGCTCACACCGCAGTGAGGAGTGATGTCACCCACGATGGCTGCTCCAATTCATTTGTTAGTCACATGTGCTGGAAAAAGAAAGTCCATTCATGTACCCTCTGATAAGCAGGTGCGCCAATTCGAAAGGATCAGTGTTAGTCCGAGATAAGGACCAAAAGTCGGGACGATACATACCGGCCATATCGTGCACCAGTGCCATCTTGACCATATGCTCCTTATCAAGAGAGGAGTCGGCAAATAGCATGGCCATGATGCCCATCCGGTACATGTGGTCTGGAAACCAATACGCGCGTGATCAGCTATCCATCGCGCAATGCTCCTCTTGGTGTCAAGTGAGACGTACCGGCAATACATTCGGGCTGCGACACATTGTGGCGCACCCAACCCGTACGCTTTAGGTGCTGCTCGTGGGGTGGTGGTGGTGGTGGTGGT
>CDEZ01020172.1:0-10677 GCA_000826365.1 Acanthamoeba royreba
AAAGGCCGATCTCGAGGCCAAGCGACAACAGGGCAAGGCTGGTAGCGCTGCGTCTGGCGCGGTCCCGCTGTCTCCGACTGCGTCGGCTGCGTCTGATGCACAGTCGCTTGCCAGCAGCAACAGTGCCGAACATAAGGTCAGGGCTGCGTTTCCTCCACGCGCGGAACAGATCTGCACATTTGGCGTAAAGGCTGATGATGGATTCATTGCCCATGCAGAGAAGTGGAGACTCGTTGATAAAGGACACATCAGCACAGGAGCCGCAAGACGCCGGCAAGGACAAGAAGAAGGAGAAGAAGGAGAAGAAAGAGAAGAAAGAAAAGAAAGAGAAGAAGGAGAAGAAGGAGCATAAGGAGAATGAAGTTTTGTCGCCACGAGATTCTCCTGCAGTCCTCCCACAGCGAACATTATCGACCTCCCTTTCCCCGAGACCCGTGGTGGCTTTGCGAGGTCCGACTGTCACCGCCTCCTCGTCGCCCGAATTAACCATCGTCGACCTCGCTTCCGAGTTTGAGGAGATGATGAATGATCTCAAGTTTTCCGGTACTTCTTGCTCAGAAGCCTTCTTGTTAAGGACGCTTCAACACTGATTGTGCATTCCTATTTATCCAGATGTACAGCGAAGCCAGATGAGCTCACTTCCCGACTCGCACAAACAAACCATCCTGCTGCAGTGGAAGAAGAAGAAAACGGCACTCCAGCAGCGCCGAGACTCCCTCAACTCTGGGTACCAATCCGATCATTCAATCTGGATTGGCTTCCATCATCATCTCATTGGTAATCCTTTTGATAATGCCTCTAGACAATCTCCCGTGCCGAATAGGATTGGAGGCTCATCTTCCCTTACTGGAAGCCGCGTCATACCATCAGTCGTCGCCTCACCACCGCCTGAAGAGAACGCTCCAAGCGTCAGTTCAGTGCTGCTGAGCCGTATGGGCGAAAAGGAGAAGCCAAGCCTTAGCGCGACACCCTCTTCAGATAACAGTACCAATCAATTACGCTATCTTAATACGCTCGCTCGACGTGGCTTAACCTATCCTTGACATTCTTCACCGACTCAGTTGTTGCCACTTTGGAAGCGCGCAAGCAAGAGAAGATGGAAGCTCTCCGTAAGCTCAAGGAGGAGCTAGCGATTAAGAGGCAACTCATGCAGCGAGGTATCAAGAAGGAGGAGCTGACGCCGGACCAGTTGCAAGCCCTCATGAACGATCTTCAGGAGCAGAGGCGAATCCGAAGGGAGGCCAGAGAGCAGAAGATGTTAGCCAAAGGTGGTGTCGCCCCAGCACCAGTTTGTTTGGTTTTGGGCCTAACCGTGTGGATATCTCCATCTAGTCGAACAAATGAAGAAAGAAGGCAAGATCAGTTCCTTGGCCGACATGCAAGAGGCGATCAGACAAGCCAACGAAAAGAGGAAGGTACGAGCGGAACGCGCTATGGAGCGTAAGGAGAGAAGGAGCACCCGAAAGTTGATTCTTAATCGTACCACTACCCAAAGCTCCCCGTAAAAGCACCCTCTTCTTCTGTAACACTTATCACCTTCTGATGCAGAACTTGAAGGCAGCGGCATTTTCATCCCTCGTCGAGGAAGTTTCATTTCGTCCCCTGCCGATGCGGCCTTAGTTCAAGTATCCACCTTCATCCTCTCACGTGTTTGAAGCCCAGATCAGCTCACATTGAACGTTACAATCAGGAAACGAAGAAGCTGCGCAGACTGACAAGGCAAATGGACCTGGAGGCAAAGGAAATCAAGATAGATTCGCAACTTACAAACTTCTTGTCATCAATGGTCAAGCTCGAGGAGGAATGGAAGAAACAGGGTATGTAACAACTGCATAAACATTAACCTACTTCTGCTGTTGATGATCCTGAATTCGCCTTTCCACAATGCAGAGCAATTGCGAATTCAAAGACAGGTAGAATATGAGATGCTACAGAAAGAGCATCAAGATGCGCAGGAGAGACTCAAAAAGAGCGAAGATATCATCTCCGGAACTAAAGGTAGACTGGCGTCTATCGCTTCCGCTCTGGCCGCAGTACGTAAACAAGAAACAGGCGTCGCTTCCTCACATGTGCTAATCTTCAATGGCAGGCCGCAGGAAGACATGGTGAAGACGCAGCATTGCAGGGATGCCAAAAGGAGCTTTCCGATCTGTTGGAACATCTAGGTATGGAGGCCATCAGAGTGGTCGATACTCGTACGGCGGAGCAAATTGAAGAGGAGAAGAAGGCTGCCATTCAGAAACGTACGGAAGAGCTTGAGAAGGAAGCCGAGGAGTCGGGTACGCACCCACACCAAGATCAAACTTCAGCATCTTTCTGACGATTTCTTTGCAGAAGGTGCCCTTGGTGGTTTACTGGCCCAGCTCAAGGGCGCCAAGCTCAAAAAGGTTGACCAAGAAGAGGTGGAGAAGGTAGCGAACTCACTGCACCTGAAGCTTTTATCTCTGCGTGGCCTAACTCGCGGTGATTTCTGCAGCAAAAGAAGGCTGCACCGCCTCCCCCAGCCTTGGGCGACTCTCTGGATATGTTCTCATCCCTACAAGACACTCTGCGGTACCACATTCACCTTTCGCTCTTCTTAGTTCATCGCAGTGATGTTTTTCCCTGTGCTGTGCAGAGGTGCACTTGAAATGCGCAAGCTGGCCATCATGGATTCCGACTCTGACTCAGATGACGACGATGATTTCTGGGACGATGACGACGATCTTGATGACTTTGACGACCTTGATGATCTGATGAGCACCACTGTTCGCCTTTGAGTCTATCGAATTCATGTCAGTGGTGGCAAGGAAATGCTGTGTAAACAACTCATCTTCATCCGCGAATGTACAGTGCTTCGACACCAAGGCCCTACAAGTTATTGGCTCTTCTTGTGTTCTCGCTCTCGTGATGCCACCGTGGTTTCTGAGTGTGCTGTGCTTGCTTGACCAGCAAGGCCCTCTACCTTTTCGTCAATGTCCACCTTCTGCCCGGCCGAGGCGGCTTGCTGATGATGCGTAGTGGCGCGCACAAATAGTAAGAAGCTGATGAATACCAAGATGGAAGACACGACACGTGGTCCGCCCAAGCCCACAAAGTTGAAGAGGATGCCGGCCAGGACAGGCGAGAAGATGTCTCCTATGCTGTTCACGCTTCCGGCCACGCCCATCGCCAGCCCAACTTCGCGCTGATCGAAGGCGTGCGAGTAGGCCGACAGCGCTGATGTAGAGAGTACGAGATGGGAAAGGGATGCCACAGGTTGGAGTAGCACGTAGAGCGGCAGTGACGAAGTGATCGCGGTGATGATGTTATAAAGCGCGAGCAAGATGCCAGAAGCCAGAAGTAGCATGTGATGAGGTACGGCACGAGTGAGAGGCGCGTGGATGAGACCAGTCACCACGCCGGTGATGCCCATCACCGAAGTCATGTACGAAGTTCCCTGGATAATCGAAACGGTTAGATTAAATACTCGCAGCAGGCGGCAATACTGTACCTCGGGACCCAGACCGAAACGCTCAAGCATGAAGAGCCCAAAGTTGGCACGGCCCATGCTCATCGCCAGATGAATGCCAAACTTAATCATCAAGAGGTACCCCACCTTGGGCCGCGTGAGTACATTCCACACGAGCCTCAGCTGACTGAGCACGCCAGTCGCGTTGTTCTTATCTGAGTCGCTGTTGTGCTCAGGGCCAGTCTCTGCATGGTGGTGCGTTGGCAGGTCGTCCTCAACGAGGAAGAAGACCACCAAAAAATCTACAAGATATATGCAGGCTGCCACCAGTGCAGGAGCCATCTGCCCCACACGGGCAGACAGCATACCGCCGGCTGCCGGTCCTACGATGAAGCCGAGCGAAACCGCGGTCCGCAGTCGTCCCAGCGCCTGATCGAGAGAGATTCTCGTTAGCATCGTCAGAAGCCTGCATGTGTCTTGTACTGCGCGTTATCTGACCTAGATTGCGCTTCAAGTATGTAAGTGGATGGCGCGCACCCGAACGCGTTCCTCAGGATGGGGACACAGGTCGGTGGTCCACGCCTGTGCGATGGTGAGTGTCTGCTTCACCACCCCGACTACCACTCGGCTCAGGAAGAGCATCCACACCGTTGTCGTTGCACCCAACAGCAGATACCCTGTCCAGCATTCGACAAACAAAAATTAGTTTATCAAACTAATAACTTAATTGATATCTTAAATTTATCTTAAATATGTTGTACCAAGTTTTCATGCCAAAGCAAATAAACAAAAAGGAAAAATAAAATAAAATAAAAAGAGGAAAAAACAAACCAACTGCGGAGCCAAAGAAGGAGAGGAGAAGGAGGGGTTTGCGGCCGTGGCGGTCACTGAGGCGGCCGATGATGGGGTTGCAGAGGAACTGGGCGAGACCGTAGACCGACGACACGAGGCCGAAGGTGATGGGGTCCAGTGCAAGCGACTTGTACACCGTCGTGAAGATGGGGATGATCAGCGACACCGCGAACAGGTCCAGAAATGTGATCACATACACCTGCATCATGCCCGGTCCTCCCTTCTTCTTATTGGTATTGTGGTGGACCTCCAGTGGCGACACCAGTGGTGTCCCTCCACCATCAGCCCCACCTTCCTTCTCCATGTCCCTCTTCCACGTCACTGATTGATTCGAAATTTTCAAAGTCATTTCGAAAATTTGAAATTGAATTGTTAATCGTTTGGAAAAAAATTACAGAACACCTAAAACGTTTTGTTTGGATTGGTTGATGACAAGGCTGACCTGAGAGTTCTGCAGGAAGAGAACGCAGAAAAGAAGAGGAACTTAGGGTAGAGGGCTCCTTATGGTTGCTCCTTCTCTGTTTAACTCCGAGCTGGACGGAGGTCAGTTGTAGAACCAACCACATGCATCACACGTGGCATCAGCATCCCGATCTGGGAAGAGCTGCAGAAAACAGAACTTCAAGAAGACCAGGAATGGACACCATAAGAGCGACATTCACGATTCTGCAGCTCATGTTTATCGCACGTCTTGTCTGCTGCACATCCCGCACCAGTGCCACGCCGGCCTTCTTTCTGTCCAATCGCTCCACCCAGACTCCCGCCAACTCCTCCTCTGTGTGGTCACATTCATCCCCTTCGCAGTCTTCTTCTCCTTGGTCCTTCACCATGCAGCACCAGCGTTCCGCTACGTCTTCAGCTACTCCTTCCGCTGCAGCAACTTCAGAACATATAACGCTGATTGGGGATTCGATCCTCGATAACAAGGCCTACGTGCGGCGGGACCTCCCGTCGGTCTCGCAGCTGCTCCGTCAGAAGCTGGTCGACCTTCAGCTCCCCTGGGATGTCACCCTGTGTGCCAGTGCGTACCCCACCTTCAGTGTGCCACTCGGAGTTAAGTGTGGATCATTCGAGCTAACGTGTAACTTGAATGTACCTTGTGCAGTTGATGGGGATGTGATGTCCGGCGTGCCGCGGCAGCTGAAGACAGTGCCCAGGGAGACCACCGTTGTGGTGCTCTCCATAGGTGGCAATGACTGTCTTCGCTATCTTGGCCGCTTGCGATCGCTGGGAATGACTCCCCAGAACTACGAGAGGCTGATGGGGGAGGTGCAGGCCGAGTTCGTCTCTGAGTACGCCGCCATGCTCAACCGTGTGGTCGCACTGAAGAGGAAGGTGCTGAGTCTCCCCCATCATTCCTGGACGCTCTGCTAGCCGCGGTCTAACTATCCTTTGGGGTGAATGCAGGTGATCGTCTGCACTGTCTACAAGCCGCAATTCCCGAGCGGATCGCTTCAGCAACAGATATCCTGCATGGGCCTTGCCGCTGTCAACCGCATCATCACTGATGAAGGTACGTTGACCAGAATGAGGATTACCTTGCCCGAGAGTCTGGCTTATCTGATCCTGGTATGTGTGGCGAACAGCGGCCAAGCGTGGGCTTCCGGTGATTGACCTGGAGACCGTGTTCGATCGTGAGGAAGACTACGCCAATCCGATTGAGCCAGGCGTCCCGGGAGCCGACAAGCTGACGAACAACATCATCCACGTCGTGAACAACCACAGGTGGGACGCGGAAGAAAAGGCGCAGCGACACCAAGTCTACGCCGATCGCACCTACACAATCCGCTCAGTTGATCAGCTGCGGCACAGCGAAATGTGGAGGCACGAACCACGAGCCGCTCGGCTAGGTCGGTGGGCGTGGGAGGACGCCGACGACGAGGTTCCCGGCACGCTGCCCGACACCAACCTCAACGCGCCCTTCCGGTCGGACAAAGGCAAGTAAAGAGCCGTAACAATGGAATCCTTGATAACAAATAGGAGGTAAAGCCTCGCTGCAAATACAGATGTAGATACACTGTTCACCTCATCTGGGAACATGATGTTGGCGTTTTTCCTTTTGTTCCTCACTTCGAGGACTGGCCGAAGCGCTTCTTGAACTCCTTCTCGAACACCTCCACAGTGTTCTTATCAAAGTTGGTGAATCGGACCTCATTCACACTGACCACATGGTGTCAGGTCAGTGGCAAAATAGCAGAATATACTCTGGCGGAGCGTACGATGATCTTGGGTTGGCCTTGAAGAAGTCCAGAGTGGTCTGGAACAGAATCTCTGCGCACAAGTTCTTTGGGAACCTGCACGAACGAAGGAACATCATCGTTAGCCATCTGAGCTGTGTCACAATGCGGGATAACACGGGCAGTACTTGAAGATGCCGCTCGAGATGGCAGGAATAGCGACAGAGGAATAGCCCAGCTCTTCAGTCTTCTTGAGGCTCTTCCATACGCATTGTCGAAGTAGTAGCTCCTCTCCCTCTGCGCCGCCATGCCAGATCGGACCCACCGCATGGATCACCTTCTTCGCACGCAAATCGCCGGCATTCGTGCTGCGTGGGTTGATCGATCAACATACATGCACAGACTTCTTCTATAAATCCTGAAGGAAAGCTCCACGCATGATGAAAACGTACACGGCGATGTCACCATCGTGAACCTTGCCGTGCTCCTGAATGTAGATATCGGACTCGATCTGAATGATCTCACCTCCATTCTTGACGATCGCGCCGGCCAGACCTGAGGCATGGTCCAGCTGCTTGTTGGCCGCATTCACGATCACGTCCACGTCCTCTTTCGTCATGTCTCCTACACGCACGTGCCCCATTTCACGTGTTAGCAAAATTCTCCAATTTTTATTTTATTTTGATTTTGTAGATAATTTTCCAATTCCAAGAATATTTTCGAAATGAAAAATAAAAATATTAAAAAATAATGTTAAGACGTACCACTGCGCACTTGGATGGTTTTGCCATCGGTGGTGCGGTGGGAGGCAATGAGGGAGCTCTCTACACCGACCAGGTTACCACTCTTTGGGTTCTGTGACGATGACGACCACAGAGGCTCTGCGTCTCCACCGCCACCGCCCTCCTGCAACGACAGCGATATCGCCAACGCCAACTGCATGTCCTCATCCATGTCTTCTTCTAGTACTGATGTGTGTGAAAAATTGAATGCAGAAATGAAAGATGACGCTGACGAGGCGCATACCCGACTTGGCTTCAGCGAATTCAATTTCGTTCTCGGGGAAGAGTAAAAATCTAAGCTATTTACGAAGCAGTGAAGGTGCATATTTCAAATATCCCGCCGAGATTTTGGCCAAAATGAAATGTATTTCGTAGATTCGTGGCCGTCACGCCAACATCAAGAATGGGACTGTATCTGCTGCATGTAGCTGGCATAGACTTGATCGATGAAACTATCGTCCTGTGGGATGGGATGGTATACAACAGTTAAGAAGAGCAGATGAAAAGGGGTAAAAAGATAGGAGGGTACATTGATGAGGGAAAGAAGGAGAGAACGAAGGTGCTGCTTGCCAGAGATGGGTCCGCCCGGATGATGCGCACCAGGCGCGGCCTGTGGAGGTGGTTGGATTGGCTGCGGTGGGAAGGGATGGCGGATAGGGTGGTGCGGAAGCAAGGGTTGATGAGGATGGGGGTGAGGCTGAAAGGGACCCTGCATGTGTGGTGGCATATGAGGCTGCATATGCGGTGGGAAGGGCTGAGGGCCGGGCTGAAGGTGAGGCGGCAGATGTGGCATCGGAAGAGGAGCTCCGTGGGGATGAGCACCGTGGGGATGATGAATCGCGGTTCCATTTTCACGTGCGCGCTCGCGCTCTCGGTCGGCTGAGGGCTGAAGAAGGTTGAGAAGCGCTGCTCCAGCAGCATTGCTGCTGTGCGGATCCTGATGGGAGGAAGAGAGTTTAGGTCACGGAAAGGCAGCAAGTTATTTGAACGAGTTACCCGTTGAGGCTCCTGTTGCGGAACGGGCGCAGCTGATGGAACAGCGGGAGCTGCTTGCGTCGGCGTGGGCTGAGGAGTGGGTGCAGTTGGGGCGTTGCTGGAGCCAGTGACTGCCTGCGCGTAGGATGGGCCGGTAGAAGGGGCAGCTGCTGGTTTTGGTATGTGGGACGGCGCAGCATTGGATGACGAAGAGAGAGGCTTCGTGGCTGAAGATGAAGCAGGCGCAGCTGCTGGCGGGCTTGCCTTTGCAATTGAAGTGGTGGCTGAAGTCGAAGAAGAGTCGGCTAGGCCAGGAGGACCTCCCTGTGAAGCAAGAGAGCGCATCAGCAAGATCATTCTTGAATGCATGAGGAACAGAACAGTGATCACCTGTGGCGCGGATGTCTTCTCTTCCTTCTTTGTTTGGGTCTTCTTTGCGGCCTTTTCATCAAGCAGGGCTCGCACTGTCTGCGAGATCTTCTGCTGTTCGTCCTTGGAATAGAACCACACGCCCGTCGTCTCGTTCTTGTAGTTGCGCAGGAGCAGATACGGTTCGCTCACCCTCATCTGTGCACCGGATCAGCGAACAATCATTCACACATGAGGACGTGAGTGGTGATGATGGCGTGAATGTGTTGGCGCACCTGAAGGCCGGGAACGATGGGTTCGCAGAAGTTCTCGATGCTGATTCGGTTGAGGACGACGATGGTGTGCTGCGGCTCTTCCGTCCGTTCCACCACAAAGAGCGAACCCTCCACCTCCTTCCTCTCCTGCAAGAAAAAAAAAGGAAAGATAATATTTTTTAAAAATGAGTGATAACGAATATTTAACATTTTCTCGTTATAGAAAATGTAATTATAATTCGTTCATATTCGAAAATAACATAAATAATTTTTGAACAAATCGAACAAAAGTACCCAGGCCTGTGTGGCAGGAAGAAACGTGTAGAGCGCTACATGCCCTGCCGTGGAGATTATGTTCTTGATCTTGGCGTCCAGTCGCTGCAGTACTGATAAATTCAGCGACATGTTTTTCAATTAATTTAAGATGAAAAATCAATGGATGTCCCCAAGCTTCTCTTCTTTTCCACTTCCACGTAAACGTTACACCCTCGCCTTTTTCCACAAACTTTTCCCAATGATTTTCCCTCTTGCCGTTCATCATTTCGGAAATGTAAATCATTTTAAACATACCAGAGCGTTTGCGAAATGTCACTTAATTTCGCAAAAGAGAATTGGTAAGAGGAAAGAGAAAGGGAGGTGGTGCACGTTAGGTACAGATGATGTACAAGAAGTGATGGTGGAATGGTCTGTCGTAGAGGGCAACCTTGAATAAATGAGGGTGCATCCTACTACTTGAAGAGTGCGATGAAACGTTCGATCTGAGTCTTCATCTTCTGGTTCTGCTCCTTGAGCTGCTTGTTCTCCTCGACAAGATGAGCACGCTCTTCGAGAAGTTGCTCGATCTGCTCGCCGAGCGCTTGGATAGTGTCTTGATTGTAGACATCCCGCGAGACCGTTGACTTGACTCGTGTCGAGTCTACTCGTCGCAGATTCTGATGCGGGAACGATCTGATTTCCTGTGATAACAGCGTCATCACTGGGAAAGACAGGCCTGTAAGTGATCGCCAAAGAGAGCCTATGCTAACGTGATGATGAAGGAGCTTACTGCTAGGGTTGACAAGAATAGGCGCCGAACGATCGGCAGTCCTGGTACTCCGCAGGAATGTTCGATCAAAAGTTTGAAGGTGATTCAGCAATAGGCTCATGTGGTCCTCAACTGTCAATGAGAACAGGACTCACGTTAGAGCATGAGAGGTGCCAGGAGGCAAGAAGGATCTAATACTTGGCAGGTTGGCTTCAATCTCGTCCAGCCGTGCCAGAAGTTGTCGCCCGAGCGGACGAGCGGTGGGATCGATGCTGCAGCAATCTCGGGCCAGCCTTAGCCATCCTATGGCAATGTGTCAGTGTAAGCCAAAGTTGCCCAAACAAGAGTGCCAAGGTACCTGGCGGAGCGTCTTCGGCGATGAAGTTCTTAATGATGTGCTGGAAGTCAAGAGAGTAACCTTCATCAACTATGCGCCGGAAAGAACGCGCGTCCTTCCTCGACATTATCTCCCAGAACACGACACCCAAGCTGCGGGCAGATATGAAGGTTAGACGCGATTCCCCACGAATGAGGCCAAGAAGGCTGCGTACCTGAAGATATCAGCTCGCTGATCGGAGATTTCACCCATTATCACCTCCGGTGCCATCCACATCTCGGTACCATGGATGCTCATGCGCAGACCAGGAGGCTGGCCTGTGATACTCCTTGCAAAGCCAAAATCGGAGAGCTTGACGCGGAAGTTGGCGGACACTCGCATGTTGTAGGATCTGATGTCTCGGTGAACGACCTTCTTGCTGTGAAGAAAGACAAGGGCCTGCGCTATGTCCTTTGCCATCTTGAGCCGCAATCCCCA
>CDEZ01020177.1:0-52824 GCA_000826365.1 Acanthamoeba royreba
CGGCATCAACTACCTGCACTCGCTGCACCCGGTGATCGTGCACCGCGACCTCAAGCCGTCCAATCTGTTGGTGGATGAGAACTGGAACGTCAAGGTGGCCGACTTTGGATTCGCACGCATCAAGGAGGAGAACGCGACGATGACGCGGTGTGGCACGCCGTGCTGGACGGCGCCTGAGATCCTGCGTGGAGAGAAGTACGACGAGAAGGCCGACGTGTTCTCGTTCGGCATCGTCATGTGGGAGGTGCTCACGCGCAAGCAGCCGTTCGCCGGTCGCAACTTCATGGGCGTGTCGTTGGACGTGCTCGAAGGCAAGAGGCCGCAGATTCCCAACGACTGTCCTGCTGATTACCGCAAGCTGATGAAGAAGTGCTGGCACGCCAGGGCCGAGAAGCGCCCGCGCATGGAGGACGTCGTCACCTTCTTCGAGCAGCAAGTGGGTGAAGACATCGACATGCTCACGGGCGTTCACACAAGCGTGTGAGCTACCATCTTTAACACATCTATGAGGCAAGTGTGATCCTGCAGCATGCAATGTATGTAATAACATTCCTGTACTCTAAGCTAAGCACCTCAAGATCATCTTGACCTCCATAGAGCATTCCTCCTTCACTCACCTCTCAGTGATAGTTGGTCTCTGACTTGAAGTGTGAACGAGACGATGAAGCAAAATCGTAGGAAGGCAAGCTACCACGTTTTGTTAGCGAATTGAGAAAGCAGGCATGTACATCAGTACGAAGGTAGCGAAGGCTGAGAGGATTCTCGAGAATCTGTTCAGTCGACCTTGGGTTGACCCTTGCGCCGCTTGGGTCCCTCCTTCTTTGCTGATGTAGCGGAAGTAGCATCCTTGTTCTCACCCTCGTTTTGCCCTTCTTGTGGCTCTGGCTCTGGCTCTGGGTCAGCGGCAGGGGCAAAACTGGATGTGGGGGAGATGGAGTGAGCACGGAAGCTCGTTATCCATGAAGATAAAAAGTTACTCCATACCCTGCGAAGGGGTTGCTATTGTCCTTGAACGGACGACGCAGCTCATCGCCCGGCTTGTCGGCCGAGTGACCAAGAACGTAGATCTTGAAGAGAGGATTGCCTGTACATTCGTTTGCAGGTGCAAAAAGTTAGATTTTCAGACGCAACGAGACCACACTGTGCACAAAGTCGTACTGTAGATGGAGGAAGGCATCATGACGCACTGGATGAACAGAGGAGGGCAGATGTCCCACTTCCAATGCAGGAACGTCACAATGGCGGCCGAGATGAGTATTTGCTGAGCCATCTTCTTCCATTCCGTGCTATCGTACTCACTTACGGGCATCTGCTTGATCTCCTGCACTCTACATGTCATCACCAAGTCAGTACACTCCTCCTTCTTTCTCATCATCAGCAATCGAATCAAGCAGGTGACACGAACTGGCCAGAAGACGCCCACGAGGGCAACTGCGGCGGCGGTACTCGGACGATGCGTGGGTCCGTGTTGGAACGAACGCGGGAGAAGATGAGAGCGATCACGCCCAGCGACAGCGCCACCACCGTGCCGAACGCCAATCGAGTGTAGAGCAGCGTGTCTGGATCGGTGAAGTCGATGCTGCGCATGGCCAGCAGTACTGGCATCTGTATATTGCGTGTGAGTTACACCACTATGAGAAAAACACCCACTCCCACTTTTCACTTCTGCCACTCTCATCTCTTTCTTCAGTTCGTCGTCCTCCGGAAACAGGTTCACCAACAAAAAAATCACTGCTACCCCACACTGCACTGGGGTAGTGCGCACCCGAGGCCGAAGAGTTGTGGAGACACGAATAAATAAATAAAAAAGAAAAGTTATCAAGGTACCATGAGCAACATCTTGGACATGCCGGGCGCTGCCATCTTCTGTGTCTACGAAATGTGAAGAAGGGCTGCGGTGGTGTGTGCGGGGAGAGAGTAGCGTGCAGATGTGCTGTGTCAGCGATTGCGGACTTCCGTCAACAGTGGACGTGGCGTTTTTCTTCCCGTTTTCTCCGGCCATCAAAGAATTCCAAATAGCTGTCACGTTCCTCACATTAATGTCCAGAAGCGAGGAATAATTTTTTGCAAAAAATGCAAAATTTGTAATTGGGATGCAGAAATCTCCGGTATTTCAATAATGACATCCACTATTGTCAATAACAATTAATTTAAAATTAGACAAATAATAATAATAAAAAAAATAAAAAGCGAAAAACGAAAAAGGGAATATACCTCCGTAGAAGAGGATGAGTGCCCTGTGGGCATCTGCCTGGTCCATCTCGCAGCATGCCTTCCACGTCGCCCTGAATGCGACGCGTGAGGCCTGGTCCTACACGACATTAACATCATCTTCATCATCTTCCCCTCTCGTCACCATCTCCCTGTGGATGAACTACTGGTCTTCTCTGTACGTCTCCTCCCGATCTCCATCTGCTACGTCGATGCCCGTGCCTCGCCCCCTGCCCGCGGTAGCAGGTGTAGGAGGAGGTCTGCCATCCTCTACTTCATCTTTGCCATCTTCTTCTTCTACAAGTCTTGAAGATGGCGGTGGCGGAGAAGGAGACGACGTGCTACAAGTTTTGATGACCTTCCTCTACACGACCATGGCCTGGTGCCGTGCGGTGGCCGCCGATGCCGTCTCCGCCGCAGCCGCTACGTTCGAGGACATGACGCGTCATGGATGGTGGGGACTCGTCGTGGTGATGGTGGTGATGGTGATGATGATGATGATGATGATGGCCATGGTGCGTGCATGGAGGAAGCGGCCGTTGAAGGAGCACAATGCAGAGACAGCCATCAAGCGGCGCGCAATGTTGATCAAGTACAGCCCGGTGCTCGCGCGGCAGGAGCCACTTGTCAAGGATGACTCGGAGAAAGAAGAGAAGGAGAAGGAGAAGGAAGGAGTGCCTTCACAGGGTGCTGCCAGCAGCCGTGTCCCAGCGATAGTACTGTCGGTGGCAGGGGAACAGGACGCCGCGGAGGGTTTAGCTCCGAATTTAGGTACCGCAGAGAGCTGGCAGAACGTTAGTGATCGGAATCACGAGCCTGATCATGACGATCGCGTTCAAGACGAGAGGCATGACGTACGATCAGAAAGAAGTGACACGGAGAACGATACAGTTTGTACAGTTTCGCCACGACTGGAGGACACTGAGGTGGATCAACCCTCTATGCTACCATTGCGGGTTCTTTCCGATACTACAGAGATCGAAGGGCGAGAAGAGGAAACGATGAACTTGACACCCAGAACGCGAGCGAAGAAGAAGAAAGAGAAGGAGGGCAAAGCAAAGAAGAAGTCGAAGCGAGAATCGAGAGAGACAGAGCGGAGTGCAAAGGAGGATAACGATGAGCGAGGAAGCAAGAAGAAGAAGAAGAAGGAAAAGAAGGGAACTCTGGATGAAGGCGAATTGTCGGAACGGAAGACGAAGAAGCGAAGCGGTAGTTTGAGCGAAAAGAAACGATCCAATGCTACGCCTTCTGCCGGATTGCGACAAGTGGTAGTGCAGAGCATTCTTCGATTCCCGTATCTCGTCAGCGGCAGAAAGCATGCTTACGATGAGAAGAAAGTGGTACAATTGCAAAAGCTCTGGCGAGGGCGCGTTGCGCGACAGCAGTTTACCATTCACAGTGCGCTACCACTATAGCCTAAGCTCTTCTTCTTCATTCGCTCACCCAACACAACAATTATCTGTTTCAGAGAAGCGGTGGAAGATTGCGCAGGAGATTGTCGACACGGAGAGGTCTTATGTGCATGCTCTGCAAACAATGATAACGGTATGCCAGACATGGATCACATTAGAGAAGTATCATTGACTCTTCTTATTGTCCGGCCCAGTGTTATCTGTTGCCGCTTCGAGCGCGATCGACTCATCAGCTTTCGTCATCTATGTCGGCTGTACCAACTCTGGAAACCATGAGCTCCAACTATTTTCAATCTGCAATCCGAAATCTCAATGCTTCGTTCAACATTCCCACGGTGGTCAAGCTGAAGAAGAAGAAGGAGAAGGATGCAAAGAGGAAGAAAGACAAGAAACCCGTCATCAATATTCAGGACCTCAAGACGATCTTCTCTCAGGTATACAGAAAACCATACCTAACCAGAGATAAATGTGAACCCAAGGCTGATGTCTTATGGACGTGCAGACGGAGGTGATCTATAACTTCAATAATCATTTCCTCCAGACAATCCATGAGCGGCTGGAGAAGTGGCACTACGAGCAGACGATCGCCGATATTTTCCTCAGTGTGGTTCGTGCATGTTCTTCTTCTTCCTATCTTGATCGCCTAACCTTGATCGTGATGGCCCAGATGGACTTCTATAAGGTCTATACAGAATGTGTCAATGGTTATTCTTCGGCGATCATGACTCTAACTTCCTGTGAGTCAAGCAAGAAGTTCTGCCGTTTCATGGAAGTACGGCTTCCATGCTCTGTCCACCAACCTCTGCGCTAATGCTTTCTCGTATGACGACAGGAATGTAATCTTAAGGCATCAGAGATGGGTGGACTACAGTCACTCCCCTCATACCTGATTCAGCCCGTACAGCGGTTACCACGCTATGTATTATTATTAAAGGCAAGAGTAGCTTGGAATCGAATCAATGCTGCGTATTCAGGCTAACTGACATCTTTCGCACCAGGATTTGCTCAAAAACACAAGTCCGAGTCATCCTGATTTCGAGAACCTTACTAAGGCGACCAAGCGTATGTGTGATATAGCGCAAATGGTTGATGAGCGGCACAAGCAGGCCGAGTTGCTCAACCAAATGTTTCAACTACAGAAAGAGACCAAAGGTGAGCCATCCATTTCCATCATCAGTTACATGTGCCTTAGCCAACTGATGCGATGTATACAGGTCTGAGCCGAGGATATGATTATGCAACTGTGCATTCTGCTGAGATTACCACGATCGCTACTGGTCCACTGCTTGCTCCGCATAGACGGCTCACCAAATGGTAGCTGTTACTTACCCTCCCGTCATCAATCATGTACTCTACTGACTGATCTCGCAGGGGGAAATTGCGCTATTCGATTGATGGGAAGACTCCACGAAAGGAGGAGGTTCAGTGCTATCTGTTCACAGGTACAATCTTTGCCCAACCCACACGTAGCGCCCCTTCTCACCATCTTTTTAGATATGCTACTCCTGATATCGGAGCAGCAGGAGCGATTCTCCCCGCGCGTCGAGCGTGTGTGTCGCTATCGAATGCCGCTACTCACCCTCTCCTTGCCCTCTACACTCACATCCAGCAAGGGTACTGCCTCCTTGATCAAGGAGTGGTACTTTTGTCTGGTCAAGTACTGATCCCTATCATCAGGCGTAGAGGACGCTAAGTTCATGTTGAGCACTTCCCGCGAGACGTTCATCTTCGAGGCCAAGAGCCCAGAGGAGGGTGTAGAATGGACGACCGCTCTCCGGGAGAACATCCGCAATCTTCTCGAGAAGCAGGCCACCTTTGAAGCCGCGCGCAAGAGCCCGAGAATGTCCATCAGGATGAGCCAGCACATCGAGCCTCAGGTCAGCTTGGCTTCCTCTGGCCTTCTTGGTGCTGAACTGCGCATCGACGCCTGAGGAGTCGCCACTGCAATTTAGATACTTCGGACATAAAGTACCGAAATTTCCCAAAAGCAGACCATTGCTGACACCTTCATCAACCAATAGCCTGCATTTGGCACACAGCCCACAGGCCCTGAAATAGCGGAGCGGCTCGAGGGGAAAACAAACAACAGTTTACACCTACGTACGTCTACCTCCTCGTCCGCTCGTCTCCCGCCTCGTTCCTCTCCTCCATGCTCCAGCAGGTCGCTGCACTGCACCGGGAAGACTTAGTCAGTTCGTTCCTCCTTCCTCATCTTAAAGGGCCAGCTGAGGGGTGGACCCGCTTGGCGCTCCACCGAAAGAAAGCCCTGTGCAAGGCCAAGTACTTCCCAGTTACCCTACCGATCAACAAGGAGGTCGACTTTATCGACTGGTGCATCTCCGTCTCAGATGGCAACTGCCCTCCGATGAATCACCTGAGGGCCAAAAACCTGACCAACAACCAGTATGACCTTCGTTTGGAAGCACAGCTGTTCCACAGCATTGACGGGGTACAACTCCAACTCCCTCCTCTTGTGGTCTTTTTTTCGGTGGTGCACTCACGGCCCGAGTGGGGATACAGAGGACTTGGTTTCAAGAGCCCGCATATCAGGTCCACATAAATGCGCCTACAGGACAGCCAAGCATCACCATACAGAATGGAAAATGCGTGTTTCGCGTTAGGGTGTGTACCTCCCCTGCTTAGCTTCTTGTTGTTCATGATCATCATGATGTTGGGGCTGACAACAAGAATCAGCTTCAGATCGCGCCCTGTGACCGCAAGTATCTGGTTTCTGGTGGTAAGCTCAAGAAGCCTGCCTTCTGGCTGGTTGTTCGGCTATGGTGGAGGATCGCGGAGGGTACTGGAGAACCTGATTCCGTTGTGTTTGGTGGCTATGCTCCCTGTACGACTTCTATCCCCTCACACAGAATGGGTGCTGAAGCCATCTCACTGCTGCGTGCTTTGTGGCAGTGGGGGAGGTGATGGCGAATCGCCGCAAGAAACGTCTGTCTATTCCTGCTGAGGTGCCCTCTGTTGCTCTCAATGAGGCGGAGGGGCACGTAAGTAGGACGACCGATAAGTAGCTTGCCCATGAATCGTGATGTTATCCTGTTGGCGAAGGGGACCACTTCATCAGTGAGGTGGTCCCCTTCGCTCACAAGCTGGATCATGCTTCGCGCGAAAAGCAATAAACCATCCCCCGACCCCCACGCACAGCGGCACAGAGTTCCCGCCATTTTCATTCCCGGATTTTTCCCTCTTTTTAGGATCGATGTTTCTGTGGTTTGTCACCTTTATCTCCGGATTTCAGAAGGACCAATGGCGTGGAACGGAACAATATTCCAACCAATCCCATTTAAAAGTCTGCGGCCTGTATCTTATCCACGCAACCTGCCTCACAAGAAGTTACCACGCCCCCTACTCCTTTAGCTCCCCCCAACACCTGTGGATGACCTTCCAACCACTGCTGTATCCCCACGAACTTGGGGTGACCGCTGCCCTAGTAGACCTGCAGCTTGTCAGCCCCACCTCCATCAAGTCTCTGGACATGGCCTCATCTCTTATTGTGCTCAGCGCCGTGCCTGGGGGGGTGAAGAAAAACCGCTACTTTACGGTTCACCTACATCTGCCGCAAGAAGGAGGAGGGTCCATTTCGGTGACCTACGACCACATTCCGGAGGGAGCAAAAGGGAACCTTCAACATGACGACAGGAGTTTAGATATGACCCTCCACTTGTGCTACAGGAAGCCCAATGGGGTACGTGCATGGTCCTCTTAGGGTCAGCCCTGAGTCTAAATCGAGGAGTGCAGGAATTGGAGCTTCTGCTTGGGAATCGGGTGCAAGCCAACGCGCTTACTGGTCAGGAAAAGATCAACATTCAGGAAGACGGCAGCTGTGTGTTTGTCGTGCGGGTACCTCGATCCCCCAACAATACATTCCCATCCGTCCACAAGATCGTACTACCATGTCTCACTGGGTGGCACCGCCAGCCTGCTGTTTCGTCGTTCGATTGTGCGGGAGGTCGCAAAGAAAGCAAAGATAACCCGAATCCACCCCTGTGGCTGGTGGTCCGCTTGTACACACGTTCGAAAACGTGTAAGTATTGTGGATGCGTTTACCGTACGATGCATTCCTCACTTCTAGCTGATGACGATGCTCGCTAAGTACCATGCTGTGTCGCAGTCGGGAAGATTGTTGCTCATGGGTCTCCCCAGCGTTGTTACAGCAAAGAGGTCCCTCGCACTCTCTACTCGCGTTTCTCTGATGCATATGGCGTTGCTTCGTCAGAGGCTGTGTCATGTGAATCAGAGGACTTCATTCAGGCCGTGTTTTCCGACGACTGAAGCTTAAGTCACACCGGGCATTGTGCCCTGTGTGGCGGTAGAAGCAGTCGTGGGAAGACCGATTGAACGAGGAAGTGAGTAGGAGCAATGGTAGAGGTTGAATAAATGCCTTCTTTCTTGTCTCTGACGCTATCCTCTGCATTCACGGGTCGGTCTGGGGATAAGCCTGAAGGGGAAATAGATGGTGTGTATCTGTACAGATTACATGAAATGATCAGTCGTCCTCCAACACGAACGTCTCGTCCAACGATCGCTCACGCATCCCTGTGGTGTCGCGACCGCCTTGATCTTCGTTCGTCAAGAGGGTTCGGCCACGTCGAATGCCTCTTCGGCACAACATCCATGAAACGAGTGCGTCCCACAGCTTTCTGTCCCATCCGTAAACGATCGAATCAAAGAACCCGCCGAGAGGCAACACCGTCGTGGAGGCGGCCGCAAAGGCGAAGAGCTGAGGAGTCGCACTGCTGTCCACCCTCACCATTACCTGAAGCGCTGTGAGAGGAATCTGTGTAATCGTCACATCAAGTCGTAAGTACAGGTTGATTCCTCCTCCTCCCCTTCTCGACAAGCGATAGAGCAGTACCCAAGTGACGAGAGAAGAGAGCATATAGCCGGCCACGCGCCACTTGAGTTCGTTCCTCTTCTGTATTTGAAGTTTGTCGTAGGAGCCTGCAACAAGCACGCAGGCACGAGGAGTGAGTAGGCTGAGGAGTGCCACAACTTACGGCTAGGAACGTCGCGTACCTGTCTGAACTTTGCTGAACTTCCTTAGTTTGTACAGTGCAAGAGCGTAGACCACTGCACAATACACTGCGCAGAGAGCAAGGAAGGCGAACAAGATGTACATCCAGTAACTAGTCTTGTAGACACAACTGGACAGATGATGCGGAGATGCGTTAGTCTGTATGTATGCTCTAGAGCCATTCACGCACAGATCAGTGAACACACGCGTACACATTCTGATTGCCATCTCGTTCCTCAGAGAGGTTGCCCAACAGCAGGAAACCGAGTGGCATAATCCACGCAATAATGTGGTAGTACACCTCTACGATACGGACATCAAATGATGATCAGTATAGCATGTGTGTATGGTACGGAGACTAGACAACCAAGAGAATCAATCACTCACCAACGGAGAGCTTGGAAGTCGTAGGAAGCACGAGCTCTCCTAACTGGTTCGTGCTCGCACGGTTCCACATGGCAAACATTTCTGCATTCATCACAGCACGCAGACATGTGTAAGTTCATTCATCAGCGTCATCGTCATCATGCACATCATCACCATCACCATCACCATCCTTTCGTCATCAGCATTCATTCACTCCTGACATGGAGAAGTGATCAGCACGCACCGGTGGCGATAGCGCAAGTCCACAAGCAAGAAGCAGTGAAGAAGTAGTAGCGAAGAGGCTGGACCCACGCGCATATGCGCGCTTCCATCTCTCCGCTGGGACCCCCGAGGAGCCATGTGAGGCTGAAGAAGAAGTGGCTGAGGGCGAGGTTGAACACCAGCCGCTGCACGATTTTCTTCCGTCGACTCTTGAAAGCGCAGAAGGTGCCAAAGATGAAGAGGCATCCCGTGACGGACAAGACGCTCGCGACAAAGAAGCACCGGAAGAGCACCACCGCTTGGTCGTGGTCCCACACTATCATCCCTGCCACCGGGTCTTCCTTCTTTTTCCTATTATCTTAAATTGTTATCTTAACTTTTTTAGTATCTGAATTTAACTCCTGTTTGTGGTAAAAGTTAAGATACCACTTATCCCTTCTCTTCTTCTCAGGCCTTGGCCAAGTTGTGTAGGCTGGGGAAAGGAAAACTGTGCTGGGGAACACAGAACAAAACTTTGTTTCGTATTTCCGAAATTCTTTCCCATTTTTTTTAAATTTTTTCATTAATTAAGACATTCATCCGGGAGATGGTGAGCGGAACAGGGCGCAGTGTGGGCGGGTTTCCCTCCCGGGAAGAGGAGGTGGACAAGGATCAAGAGACCAACACCCCTCCTGCGTTTTTATTGTCCCGGGGGACCTGGGCGGCATACTTGGCTGGCTTCTTCGTCCCCAGTAATATAATTTTATTATATTTAAAAATAATATTCCTATCATGTTTTATTATTGCTTATAATTCTTTTATTAATACTATTATTCTATTAAATTATTTAGTATTATTTTTATTTATTAATTTTCTATTTCTGTTATATTATCTATATTTTTATTTTATTAATTTTATGATTGTAAAAAACTAATATTAGGGGACAGTGTGGGGATGTACCACGATTGCCCAGAGTGCCTTCTGGAGGGTCGTATCAAGGCCGCCACCGGCATCGGTAGTACCCCCGACAACAACCCAGCTCATCATCGGCTCACCTCTCACGCACTTTCTTGTAAGTCAGCAGCCCATCTTCATTCTGAGAGAATGATACTTACATGGACATTGTGCGTTTTGTTGTTGTTGTTGTTGTTGTTGTTGTTGTTGTTGATCAGGATGAATTCAACCTAACCAAGCGCAACTTCAAGCACTTTTTGGTGACATGGTGCGCTGATTGAGCATACATACATGGAATGCGATTGATCTTGTTACAAATTGCAGCTGATCCACATTCAACACTCAGTCTGGCTGATTTTATTGAGGGAGCAGCATATGCGCCATCATATATCATTGCAGGGGCCTTCCATGGTACGACCTTCCATCAGGAATGGAAGGAGAAAGTCCTTTTCTTCTTATGTTTGATCTTGGTAGCGGCATGCGGTAGGCCAGAGTCAGAAAAGATCTCAACTGTGGGACTGATGTGGGGAAGCCTGATCGGTACAGTCACTTGCTATCCTGCATTCATTCTTGCCCATCAGCTCAAGACATCCACTTGGTACATACTGCTTTTGCCACAAATGTTGGAGAGATTAACTCCTGAGTTTCTGCTGAAGGACGGGATGGAAGAATCTGGTCCCTACTACAAAACCTGGCAAGCTTTACTGGCAAGCGTTGCCTGTGAAGTTATTCGATAGTATCTTCGTTATGACCCTTCAGTACCGCTCACCTTGATCCATGTTTCATCATGAAGGTAACATACATGCTGTTGTAACAGAGACGCACTGAAGGAAAGTGCAGGCAAGTGGTTAGGAGTGAATCCAGAGTTTCTTGCATGGCTACTTCCAAAGAGTGCTAATGACGAAACTGAAGTACTGTGGCACCATCATGTGTGTCCGGCAATGTATTATTAACACTGTGCCTGCATTAGGAGAGCGAGGAGGAGGAGAATGAGAACCAAGGAACACTGAGCATTTGGCAGAAGGTGGGCTACCACTTTCGCTTGTGGCTGTTGAGCTCAGCCTCATATCTTCCTGGTGTTGCTATCAGTGGTGCGTACACCTGTGCCTGATGAGATCGTTACCTTAACTAATGCTTTTGTGTTCCTTATTCTCAGCGTTAGTGCAGCATCCACTCTCTATCATCTACTACCGCATGATGGCAGAGCCCACACACTATACGTCATGCCTCTCATGCATTCAGCATATTTGGCGCACTGAGGGCCTGGGTGGCTTCTACCGTGAGCTCCCTCTTGACCTCATGGTGCTACTTGCAGCAGCAGTTGTATGATTGTGCTGCTCCTATTTAAACAGAGGTATTGCCCACTTTGACATGATCACGTGCACGGCACGACGGGACATGGAGGCGCTGTAGCGACACCAGCACCCCGCATGTGAAGTGCAAGATGTGGTGTGGAGGAGTTTTGAAGAACAAGTTGGAGATGGTCGAGCTCCTCGTTTGCATCTTTCGCTTCTTTGTTGACAGACTGTCCAGAAATCAGTAGCCTCCTCTAGTCCTCCCACCTCGGTAACCACTGCTCCCTCCATCCCGCCTCCCACTGCTGGCCTGACCGTGCCCTCCTCGTCCTCCCCCACTGGATCCACCACGCTTGTCCCTCTGTTCATCGCGTGGTCGTCGCTGTTGTTGCTGCTGATGATTGGGTCTTGATCGATCCTGAGATTGTTCCGCTGCCGACGCAGTGTCATCACTGCCAAATATCTTTTGCTTAGCAAGTTCATAATCACGAAGCCGTTCCTCAAGGCTCTTCTGGGGCTGCTGCGGCTCAGCCTGTGGCTGCGGAGCTACCGGCGCTGCTTAGAAGAAAAGAGAGGGTCATGTGAGCTGACCGCACATTCGGTTGTGAACATAACAACGAGTGTCACATGATGAAGTCTGCCTGCGTGATATCACCAATATCAACAATTCTTGTGCATTGCGGACAAGCTGTACGCAATCATCACATACACACCGCGCCACGTCGTGATCAAATGCATACCAGCCGTAGACCCACCGTCCCGCTGCAGGATCAGCGGTGCCTGTGCGCCTGGCGCCGGAGAATCCCGACGTGCGAGAATGCGCACCTTGGGCTGCGCAGCAAAGAATGGATGCGCACTCCTGCACACATATATCATTATCGCCAATAGTGTTAGCAACTTTAACAGAAATGCCATTTTACAAATAAATTGATAAATAAAATAAAACGCTTGTACAAAAGAATCATTCATATCCTAGCGTACAAGATATATCTTTGCTTATTTTATTTTTAATTTTTAATTTTATTATTTTATTTTATTTGAAAAGAGAGAGATATTCCGTACCGCAGACCTTCCGAAGGTGGGGGCTCAGACCAAGCCGAGGGAGTCGTGGCGGGATTTCTCCCTCCTGCGGGCCTTTGCGCTGCGGCCTGCAGAGAAGGCTGCACACCAAGTAGAGGAAGATCTCATTTTACAAAAACACAATTGTGACGGCAATCAAATTGCGGAATGTTTACCCAATTCTCATCGTCTTCGTCCCACACGCCTGACATCTCTAGTTATATTTTTCTTAATTTTGAGCAAAACATAACTTGTTTCATATTATTGGAATTTGAAATATCTAATGTCGACTATGTCTGTGAACTGTCTCGATGTGTTGTCTACAAAGCACCAGGAAAAGCGTTACTTGAATCAAACAAAAACGAACAGCAGACCTGCTCAGGTTTCGAAAAGCAATCTTCTACATTGGGCCAAAAATCAGGTACTGCACATGTCGGGTTCCATGTCTTTTTGGGGTTGGTGTCATCCATCCACGCTTTTCATCTTCTTGAATCCAGTTTAATGTGAGCATCTGTTCTGTTCACCTTGCGGAAATTTCCCGTCAAGCTGACGTGGCATCGAAAGATGTCCGGATATAAGCGGGAGGTGTTGAGGACACAAAGGCTGCGGAGAGAGAAGGGGAAAAGCGAAAGGCTTCTCCCTGCCCTTTCCTGCGGTCTGGAGCACTTCTGCGGGGAATCTTTACGAGACATCTTTTCTTTGTTTTTAACGGATTCTAGTAGTTTGACGCACATCCATCATCCATCAATCAATCTCTTCTAATTAATTCTATCCTTCTTCAACAGCATGGAATACGATTACCTCTTCAAGATCCTGCTCATTGGTGACTCGGGTACATGACCTCCCTTTTCTTTTTTTAATTACACATCGTCATTGCTGTATATGTACCCTTTGGCCACGACATCGTTGTGCATTTATTCTTCCCCTGGCCCTGCTGCTCTTTCCCTTCCCAAAAATAACAACAAAATTGAATGATTGAGAAGCCGCTACTCGAATCTAAACAAAATATTAATAATGAAATGATTCGAATGCAGGTGTTGGCAAGTCTGCCCTCCTCCTGCGTTTTGCCGATGACGAGTACAGCGAGTCCTACATCTCTACCATCGGTGTGGACTTCAAGATCAGAACGATCAACATTGACGACAAGAGCGTAAAGCTCCAAATTTGGGACACGGCTGGCCAAGGTACCCACCCCCCACGCATCCCGCTGACAAGGATTCACGCACTCATACATGACTTCCCTTTGTTGTTTGATTTGCTACAGAAAAATTCAGGTTCGTTTCAATATTGCCCATCTCGCGCGCATACTCGCCGATCACTTGCGTAATCGAGATGATTTACCAATTCTTCCTTTGCAGGACGATCACATCTTCCTACTACCGTGGCGCCCATGGTATCATTATTGCCTACGACATTACGGATGAGGCCTCCTTCTCTCACGTGCGGGGCTGGTTCCAGGAGATTGAGCGCTATGCCCAGGACAACGTACGTACTCATCAAATCAGATTATTCGCAAGATCTGCTGACTTACTGTAACCTACAGGTGCGCAAGCTCTTGGTCGGAACGAAGTGCGATCTTGAGAGCAAGCGTGTGGTGGACAAGGCTAGGGGCCAACAGGTACCTTCCTCGCATTTTCTTGTTGCTCCTTCCTTTAGGCAGCTCGTGGTGACACCGGCTTCTTTGCCTGTGCAGTTGGCTGATGAGCTGAACGTGCCCTTCGTCGAGACATCGTCAAAGAACTCCACAAATGTCGAGCAGGCCTTCTTGCTGATGGCACGCGAGATCAAGAACAAGCAGGGTATTTGATCATCTCTCACATCTTGACTGCCTGTACCCTTCTCATAATCCTTTCCCCTTTTCTTCAAGGCCCTGCTCCTGCTCCTGCCCCGGGAAAGAAGGTTGATCTTACCGGACCCACGGCTCCTGTGGGTGGCGACAATGGCGGTTGCTGCTAAAACGAAGTATGATCATAAACATTCGGACAAGGGGTGCGGAGGAGATAATAGTCATCATTACACCATCTACATGAACCGGAGTCGGAGGATTGGAGGACAGCTGGACTTCATCCTTGCGCGGATAGGTCATCTTTTGCCACAATCAACACCGTCTCCGTACCTTTCACTCACGTTTTATCGACTCCGGCACTTGTTTTGCTTCCCTTAAGTCTGTATGTATGACTGACGGCTGCGTTATGTGAGTACCTAAGTTCAGTTACTGGCTGCTTCTCTCCTTGCTCCTCTCGAATGAGAAAGGTGATATACTGAGCTTCGATCGTGCTTTTATTCCCCTAGTACTGTAGTCGCTGAAGGATGGCGTTGGTGAGTCGTTCGACGCATGACGGAGAGAGACGCAGGAAGAGCTCGGGGTCCAGAGCCTCCACCTCGGATACCACCAGCCTTCCGTCGTTCTCGCGCAGCATGTCGATGCGTGCCAGGAGCAGTCGTCTGCCCTGAGGATCGTGATGGCCGCCGCGCCCTCCTGTCCTCGTGGCGGAAGAGGTTGGGGCTGGCCTGTTCCCTTTCGCTTTGACTTTGCCTCTTCCTTCTGCTTCGCTCGACCTGGAAGCTTCCTCTTCCTTCTTCTGCTGCCGTGGGGCGAAGAAGGTCGAGCACTGATGCGGAGAGTAGATCGCCTCGATAGACGCATTGAGGGCCGCTTGGGCCAAGACCAGTTCCTCTTCGGTGGCCGTGTGAGGCTCAATCTTCCCTCCTATGATCACGATGAGTCAGGCACCACTGCAAGCTGTCCGGGATGAAGATTATGAAGGGGCAAGCAAGTACCTTGCACCTTGAACTCGCCCTGAATCGGCTTCTTCTTGATGGCGTGGACGAATTCATTGTCGATGAAGATCAATGACACCTCACCTTTGGTCTTGACGGAGGCCAGGAAGGGCTGCACGAGTACGTCCTGCTCACTCAGGAGTTGATTGAGTCGCTTGATGACCTTGATGTTGTCACTGCCATAAAAGGTGGAGGAAGAACATCGGGAATGAGAAGACGAACTTAATCAAGTTTAGATGAATGTATAAGATCGAGATCAGGTCTACCTGCTGTTGGGGCTGGCCTTCACCTGCGTCACGTCGTTGCCAAAGGAGCCCACGGCAGGCTTGACGATGAGGAACTCGCAGCCCCACTCCTTGCGTCGCATGATCTCCTCGGCAGCCTTCTCGAAGTGCTGACCACGAGCCAGGAGCCGTGTGGGTACGACAGGAATGCCTCGTCGTTCGAGATCAAGGAGATACTGCTTGTGACTGTTCCACTTGAGGGTCGGATAGTCAGGCCAGAACCTCGAATGTCCTCCTGCTCTGGCTGAAGGGGTAGAATCGCTTGATGACGATGAAGAAGAGAAAGAAGAGGTTGATGTGGAACAGCCCGAACCAGGACGCACTGTGGAGTCTAGCCAGGCCAACCACTCAGCGTGGCGCTGAGTGTAGTCCCACGGAGAGCGGATCACGAGCACCTTCAACCTGTCCCAATCCACTGCCATGGACAAGTTAGATATTTTTTGATCAATTCAAGATATCTTCTCAAAAAATAACTAAATAATATTATTTCAATTATGATATATATATTTTTTAATTTGTGATTTTTTCTTGATATGATCCAACTCACCGTCTCCATCCGTCCACTGTACAATGCGCACCGGGCCACGCGCATCATCACTATATTCCGACGTCTGTGTCGTCCCGTGTGCACCGCCACATGTAGCAAGTGACTTTCCGCCGCCGGCGCGCGGCTTCCGTGCCCCACGCTTCTGAGTCGCGGCGGCTGCATCGGGTGCGCGCTGCGCGGCNNGGCGGCCGCCGATACAGAAGAGGAGTCAGTTCGCTCCGGTCCCGCTAGTGCTGCGGTCAAGGTGCGGTAGAGGTGCCGGTCGTCTCCGGTGAGGTGCGGAAACAAACTGCAGGTCACCAGTCCCACCAGCGCGATGCCCTCCCCTTCTTGCGCGCCTTCTTCCCTTTCTGCTTCTGGCGCGTCCATTTTATTTGCGAAATTTTTCGAAGATACCAAACAACCATTTCAAAATTTGTAATCCTGAAATTTCGAGCTAATTACAGAAGTTGTTTGGAAAAGGTTACGAAAAGTATGTGGCAAATCGAGAATTCGTGAAAAAGAAAAGAACTGTCACGAAGTCACGAATTCACCAACACAAATAATAATAACTTTCGTCACCACTGGCCCTATCCCCACGAACACGGTGTCCATGTCTATTCTTCATGGTGGTGATGACAACAGTGTGGAACGGGAGGTGGAGATAGGCCGATGGCGAATACGCCTGACGCTGCTCCCCGACGAGGCCATCGCAGCTACTCCCACACCGACTACGGCAACTACCAACAGCAGCACCGGCAACGATGTCACACCTTGTCGACTGGCGATCCATGTGTTGTCCACCATAGGAGTTAGTGAAGAGGACGACCAAAGCTGCCGCACTCCCTTTGCCATTCTCACTCTGCCATCCATCACTGAGACATATGGGAGTGCACAAGAGAGTGAGTCCACTGATGAACAGAAGAAGAAACGAACACGCCGAGCGTGTGAAGAGGAAGCGGGAAGTCATGATGTCGAGCGACATTCCACACCTGGGTCTGATCGGGAATCGCTGTCCGCGAGTGGAGCTCATCAGCAGCCACGAAAGCGACAACGAAGTGCAGAAGAAAAAAACGAAGAGAGGAATAGACATCGAGAACAGAGTCGAGTAGTTCCAGCTCGTCGAAGGTTGACGACAAGGCAGCCACAGATAGGACCGATGCCAAGACCATCGCCAAAGAGGAAATGCGTTGATGAATGCACAGCCAAGATTTCCGACATGCCTGATGAGCTGCTGATGGAGATGTGGGCGTACTTGAGCCCTCTTGACCTCGTACGCGTCTCGATGGTGTGCAGACGGTGGATTACGCTGGCGTGGGATACGACTCTCTGGGGACAGTTCAAGCCTCTGCTCACCGGCAGCGACGGGTACCATTTGGACAAGAAGGAATGCGCGCAGGCAGTGCTTTGGCTTACTCGACAGAGCCGGGCGCATGCAGCGCTGCTCAAGCGGATCAAGTGGGCCATCAAGAGAGACAAGTGGACGTCACGTCTCATGTGGGCCGCTCGCCAGGGATACGTGAAGCCCGTGTTTCGGAGCTTGAACAAGCTGGAGAAGCTGTTCAGTCAGATACCTCCGAGAATGTGGATACATTCACAGAATAACCAGGAAGCAGGCGAGACAAAGATGGCGTGGACGACATACCGTGGCGCCGAGGTGCTGGTCAGTCATTTAGACTCGTCTCCTCTGCTACCGGGCCCAGCTGTCGAGCTGTTGGATCCGGTTCACAACTTGGAGAAGACGCCAGGCATCAACGACCTGATGACGTGGAGTAGGAAGGCCCTCATCGAAGCGGCGACGCTAGGCAGAGGGCATCTCATCGAGGCGCTGCTTGATCGAGCCCACGTGCCCATCGACCGCGACATTCTTTGTGCAGGCCTCAAGCATGGTGGAATCCCGATCGCGACTCTTCTGCTTGACCGCCTGCCACCAGTAGGGGTTCATTTCCATCCATTCCTCGATACCGCGGAGAAGATAGCGTACTCGCTGGCACTGAGCGGACAGATACCTGTGCTCGAGTTTCTTCTCGATCGTCGCTACCTCAATCACGATCGGTACTTGGAGTGCCTCACTCAAGCCCTGATCGAAGCTGTGTCGCAGAGGGACAGAGAGTTGGCCTACGAACTGCTCTCGGCTGGTGCTGACGCCAATGTCTCGACGCGCTCCCGCGCGAAGCCGCTGCTGGTAAAGGCCGTCGACAGGGGCGCGCAGATGGTGCGGCTTCTTCTCGACTTTGGTGCTGACCCATCAGCGCAACCGATGAGCGGCGGCAAGCCCACGGCGCTGGAACGAGCCGTCAGCCTCGGTGACCCTGCGATCGTGCAGCTTCTGCTGGAGCGTGGTGCAACGCCTTTACTTCGGGACATGATCGTGCTTACACACTCGGAGCACTACGTCAAGTGCAAGAAGATGGTGCAAAAGGCCAAACGAACCCAGTTCTTCCGTACCCTTGCACTTTAGATCAAATAGCAATAATCGTTATTCACCTTCAGCTTCTCTTCATTTCAGCCTCGACAGCCCAGGGATCACGTCTACTCCGCGAAGACAGCTCGTTCATACAAGAACAATGCTCGGAACAAGGAACGTGCATGCGTAGTTCTCCGCAACCACGGTGTGAGTTCCAACATTTCAGAACAAGGATGTTGTCTACGTCTCTGTCACATATGTCTTCATAGGATGATCACTGCCCATGGCCAGCTGGTTGGTATCTGAACTCATCTCCGAACAATGTACGAAAAAGGCTAGACACCATGGATGTTGTTACCTTATTAGACCCAAAGCCCATGGTGACAAAGCTCAAGACCATGGTACTAATCAAAAAGGAGATTCATAGGTGGATGTTCATCACCTTAAATTAGATCTTGACCCAAAGTCCGATGGCTAAAGGTATGGAGGACAAGCCAGAAAGCAGAGAGTAACACTCACCACCACCGCCATGTCGTCGTCGAACGCCGTGCCAACGTCCTTCGTCTTGGTGTGCTTGTTCTGTCTGGCTCAACTCGTCTCCGCCGGCAACGACCACACAGACAGAGCAACCTACGATGAACGCGCGTATGATGATGACTCCAACAACGCAGACGCTGTCAACGGAACAGTAGGAGCGCCTTCATGTGGTCGCCTCTACGCATGGGACGGCAATCCTGTTGGATGGCCTCCAAGCAACTGGGGCTTCTCTTCCACCGGCAACTTCGTGGAAAAACCTGTAGCAATGGTTTCGAGAACTGAGGTGGTATTTGAGCTGTGCGCGAGTCAGGGTTGCGGACCCGCGTGTTGCTGGCACGCTGGAGGCTTCAACTTCTTCACCGGCGACCTCGATGACGAGTTAACCTGCCCCTGCAACGTGTCGGTCAACTTCAACGGAGACCTCAGGAATTACCAGATCGATGCCGCGCTTAAGCAGGTCAATCGAGTGCCTGTCGATGGCTGGATGGCCAACGAGGGCAACTGGGTCCGCGTGAATATTGTGTGCGCTCGGGCTGTGTTGCCGGTCTTCCCCCGTATCTTCGAGAGAGATACGGCCTTCTGTGGCGGTGTCCCTGCGCCAGGTCCCATCTGTTCTTGGATGCGTGAGATTGGTATTCGCCAGATATGGGCTGCATTCGACGTGGACAGGAGGTGCAACGCAGAGGAGATGTGGCAGGCCTACCAGAACACCACGAATCGAGGCGAGGACTACACTTTGGAGTTCACTCCAGACGAAGTGGCCACTTGCGCTGCCCTCTTGTAACCTCCCGCTGGGTGTACACGAGGCTCTCAACATAGAGGGAGATAATAGCAATAAAATATGTTATTGCTATTTCTGTAAAGAGGAGGGAAATTTCACGTAGAGGAATTCGTGGTACTGAAATTTCAGAATCAGGTTTTTGTCGACAATATTTGTAATTTTCGCAATTTTATTAAAATCGCCATCACACAAAAATGTGGGCGGAGGGCGTGGTGCACGAGCTCCTCGTCCTCTTCGCGTCGGTGCTCGGTTGCGTTGTTGCTTTCCTCGTTCTTGTAGTACGTAGGATTTTCTTTATTTATTTGAAAAACGTCGCAAGGCTAATTTTATTACATTTTCAATCAATATCTTTTATTGTTTTTAACAATAATTTTTAGGTAACGTGCAATGCTGACATCAGCATTTCGTGATTGTGGGGTGCAGCTGAGAGTGATGCCGCGACACCGGTACGGGACGATCATGGCGCAGTTTCCGGGTCCAAAGCCGCATCCGCTGCTCGGCCACAACCTGCTGGAGATGGCGGGCGCCGGTGAGGAGGTACACGAAGAGAAGATGGCGCGCACGCGGCATGATTTGCATGTGCGATTCTCCATTCCTGATGCAGTGTACACGTGATTGAACTGCAGGGCAAGATCCTGGAGAAGATCCAGGAGTGGCGACGCAAGTATGGATCAGTCTTCTGCGTGTGGTATGAAAGGTAGGATGGTCTGACGCTCGTGTCAGTCACTTTGTGGCGGATCCATAACATGGCTTTCCGTGTGATCGCGCAGCACAACGCCAACGGTGTTTCTGACCGACCCGGATCTGGTGAAGAACTTGTTGAACGGCCAAAACGATGTCAACAATTACAGTAAGGTGAGGTTCCATTTGGTGCTGTTGCCGTTCCTACGTTAACTGATGTGCTCTTGGGTGCAGGGCTACGATAAAGAGTTTAAGCCTTTCCTTGGCAATAGCATTCTGCTCAGCTATGGCGATGCGTGGCGCAAGAAGAGGCACATTCCTCATCAGTTTCAACACTCATAAGAGGCTTACTTTCTCATAATTATACAGGAGGTTGATGTCTCCAGCTTTTTATTCCAAGAATCTCAACGAGCTTTATCCCATATTCGCCTCAGCGGCTCAGCGACTTGTGGCCGGCTGGAAGCGCAAGATAGCTCAGAGTGGCCAATCCAAGTTTCACATCAATGATCTCAGTTTGGAGTTGAAAAAGGTAGCATCACCTTCTTCTGATATCTGAGCGTTCACGCTCCTAACTCCCTTTTGCAGATCTCACTTGATATAATTGGACTAGCAGCATTCGGTTTTGGCTTCGACCCTGAAGGTGTCCATGGTCGATCTTACGTGATGCCCTTGATTCGATCTAATAGTTTCGTTACCAGGTAATGAAGAGAGCGATGAGGTGGTGGAAGCATTCGAGTTCGTGCTCTCCGCAATTGAGCAGAGGTAAGAAGACACAAGACTGCTGATTAAAGCTCTTCTAGGACTCATGTACTGTTGCAGATCCTATGATTTCATTTCATTGCCGAATTGGTTCTTTTGTCACTGCACTTCAGTTGGTATGTTTGTTGCTTTATTGTTTCGATGATGGCGAATCCTGAGTACAAGCTCGAACGCAGGTCGTAAATTCTCTGCCAATGTCGCCAAGTTGGAAGGTCTTGTATTTAGTATTATACACAAGCGCCGTAAGGAGATGGCGAAGCAAGCGCTAGAGACAGAGCAAGAGCTCCGTGTTGATGAGCTCTGTACAGATCATAGTAAGCCACGAAAGAAGGATCTGCTTGACCTTTTGCTTGAAGCCAAGGACGAAGAGGGTGATGGTCAAGGCTTTACCGATCGGCAGATCATGGAGGAAGTGATGACTGTCATGGTATTGTATACTGTCACTCACAACAATTTAGAGAACATCACTTACCTGCTACTCATTAGTTTGCCGGCCACGAAACTACAAGCATCGCGCTCTCATGGACACTCTATCTGCTTAGTCTACACCCAGAGGTAGAAAAGAAGCTTCACCATGAAGTATTGGAGGTACACTTGCACAATTTATCGAAGCAATCCTTAACCTCCGAAAAATGACCTCATCAGGTTGTGGGCGAGGATGAGGTACCTGCTCTGGAAAGCTTACCCAAGTTGAGCTACCTGGACATGGTTCTCTCTGAGGTATGTAAACCTATCAACGTTTGACCTTTTTGCTAATTCTTCCCCCCAGTCTATGCGGCTCTATCCACCACAACCAGGCTTCGTGCGACGCGCACTAAGAGATAACCACATAGGCGACTACTACATTCCAGAAGGGGTGAGTGACGCTCACATAGAGCCTTTCTAACACATTAACTCAGCTTTAAAACATTAGACCGAGATTACGGTGGTGCCGTACTTGATTCACCGTGATCCAGACCTGTGGCCCAACCCGGACATTTTTGATCCAGAACGATTTAACAACAAACCTAAGCATCCATTCGCGTATCTACCGTTCAGCGGTGGATTACGAAGGTGCTCTTCTTTTCTCGAATCCCGAACGCAAACTAACCTTATCATTCTCTCTCAAGTTGTATCGGTCGCAATTTTGCTTTGATGGAAGCCCGCGTGCTTCTTGCCACCATCGTGCGCCATTTTAGCCGTACACGTCTTCCGTCAGAACCAAGCTTGTACTGCCATACTAATGACCACTCCGCCCTCTTCATAATAGTGCACCTAATAGAAGGCTCGCGCGTTGTCGCCATTCCCGCCGTCACTCTCCGACCGCACGGCCTGCGCGTTACCGTTGCGGAGCACGCTTGACCAACGTTGACCCGCTTGAATTTGCGTTGACCTGGACGTAACCATCAAACCGGAATTTATCCCAAAATGTAAAAGAGAAAATACGAAAGAAATTCAAAAATACGTGATCTCGCTCTCAACGGGACGACCACCAGACCGAGGCGATCTTCTGCGTCAAATCAAATATAATTAAACAGAAAAAGATGAAGGTGGCATCGTCGCTCCTCCTCCTCGCTGCCCTCTTCCTCCTGATCTCCTGCACACATGCTGAGCTGCTCGTGCGGAAGACCCTCACCAATACGGAAATCCTCTCTTCGCGAGCGGTGGTGGTGAAGATTGGCCTCTACAACACTGGCAGCAGCCCCGTCTACGATGTGAATCTGATCGATCAGGACTGGGTGAAGAATTTTGACATCAAGCTCGGTCTCGCCTCGGCCACCTGGGACAAGATCCTCCCCGGCCAGAATGTGTCGCACTACTTTGTGGTGCAGGCCAAGCCCAATGTGGCCAACACCGTCGTGAGGACCCTCCCTGGCTACGTGCAGTACCGCGAGTCCCCCAAGGGCGCCTTCCAGGTCTCCATCTCCACTGGCGTGGGCTCGCTCCCCATCCAGACCTCCAGCGAGGGCGACGTTCGCTCGGGATCGCACCTTGCCGACTGGGGCATCTTCTCCTTCCTCAGCGTCGCTTCGATCATGCTGCCTTTCGGTTTCTGGGGCTACATTCAGCTCAATTTTGAGGATGGCCTCAAGAGGAAGAAGCTCAACAAGAAGGCCAAGTAGAGAGTGGAAGAGATGAAGCAGATATAAAGACAGCCTCCTCTTCTAATTCTCAATTCTTGAATTCCCATCTATCTTTCCCCCCTCCCAACTTGTAATGCTGTCCCATTTTCGCCTCTACGTCTTTCTATTACACAAATTGGAGCGATTCCACCAAATTCATCACGCTACACGACATCTTCAGCTGTTTCTTTTTCTTTTCTCTTTGTTTTCTTATCACTTTCACATCTTTCGAAATGGATTAGAAAAATTTGAAACGTTTACGATAGATTTGAAAAAGCACAGAAAAAGTAAACGAAGCAATTCATAAAATCATCATAAGAAGTAATCAGAACATAAACAGCGACCAGGATGGGAAAGAACGGCGGATTTCTGACGCCCAAGGCCATTGCCAACCGCATCAAGGCGAAGGGTCTCCAGAAGCTGCGATGGTACTGCCAGATGTGCCAAAAACAATGCCGCGACGAAAACGGCTTTAAGGTAAATTCTAAATTCCATATATTTTTACTTTTAATCATATTAAAGGAGAACATTGAATTGTTTTATAATTTAATGTTGGTTTATAGATTTCTGACCTTTTTTTTAAAACAATCCATCAGTGCCATACGCAATCAGAGTCGCATCAGCGGCAGATGGCCATCTTCTCAGAGTCCCCTGGCAAGTTCCTCGATTCGTTCTCGCATGAGTTTGAAGAGACCTTTATACGTCACCTGCGGCACAGGTACAAGTCCCTCTTCACCGTCGTACGTGCAGTGAGGACATCCCTTCTTGACTGATGGGACTCCCATCCACTTCAATGCAGACACAACACAAAGCGCGTACATGCCAACATGGTGTATGCAGAGCTCATCAAGGATCGTCACCATCTCCACATGAACGCCACCAAGTGGACCACGCTATCTGAGTTTGTCAAGTATCTTGGTCGTACGGGCAAGTGCGTCGTTGATGAAACGCCCAAGGGCTGGTTCATTGCGTACATCGATCGCGATCCCGAGACAATCGCTCGGCAGAAGGCTCTTGAGCGGCGACGCAAAGCAGACATGGACGAGGAGGAACGTGAAAGACTTCGCATTGAAAAGCAGCTCGAGGAGGCACGCCGGCAGCGGGAGGCCCTGGGCCTTGATGGCAGTGAGGAACAAGATTCAGGCCAGGCTGCTGAGGATGAAGGAGCTGATGGCGAGGATGGTGGAGAAAACGGCGAAAAGGGAGAGAAGGAGAACAGCGGAATGGTTAATCTAGAAGGCGTCAAGATAGCATTCTCTTTGGGTGGCTTGAAGAAAGCAGCGCAGCCACTCATCAAGCCAGAGGGCGGGCACGATACCACGTCTAAAGAAGCACCAGAGAAGGATGGAGATGGATACGAAGAGAAGGAGAGTATTGAGGTCATGGGTTCAGAGGCTCCGGAGGCAGAGTCAAGGAAGAGGAAATTAAGTACCTCGGAGGATGGAGAGCGGGACCGCGATCGCGAACGTGACCGTGACCATGATCGTGATCGTAATTCACGAGACCGCAGTCGTGACCGTGATCGTGACCGCGATTATCGAGACCGCAGCCGTGATGACGAGCGGTATTCACACGATTCGAAACGTGCACGTTCAAGCCGTTGGGATAACTCAGCCTCATCGTCGTTATCGTCTACATCGTCCTCTTCCTCGGCAGAGCGGAGGAAACCCCTCTCGGCAGTGGAAGAGATCATGCTGCAGGAGGAGAAGCGTAAGCAGAGGGAACGAGAACGGATCGAAAGGGAACAAAAAGAGCGCGAGAAGAGGCAACAAGAAGAGAAAAAGAAAGAGAAGCCTACGGAAAAGCGGACGGATTACTGGCTGGCGGAGGGAATCGTCGTCAAGGTGAAGCACAAGACCGTTGGAGGCGGCAAGTACTACAATCAAAAGGGTGTCATTGAAAAGGTCGAGGGCCGGTATGTGGCTCAAATCAAGATGTTGCAATCCGGTGATGTCCTACGGCTTGACCAGGACTTCCTTGAAACAGGTACACTTACAGTCTCCTTATGTTTCTCTGCTCTTGTCTCGTGACCTTACATGCTTGGTGTGTGCGTCTATCTTTTGTTCTTTTGCAGTGTTGCCTGCACTGGAGGGTAAAGTACGAGTACTCAATGGAGCGCATCGGGGCGAGCGAGCAACTCTCAAAGCCATCGATGTGGACAACTTCTGTGCCACACTCCAACTGGCCAGCACTGGCGAGCTCATCACAAAGGTGGCCTATGAGGACATCGCCAAGATTGCCGACTGAGTCGTCACGATCATGCAGGCCTTCTTACACAAATAAAGTTGCGAAATTTGTATTCTTTGTTGTAAATTTTGCACACTTTGAAACAATTTCCTAAATTTTATAATGAATTTGAAATTTATTCTATTTGTGATAAATAAAATAGTTATAAAAAAGATGGAAGGTGGGGATGACATGGAAAAGTTGAGGACGGAAGTGGGGCGCCTGCGGGAGGACATGGCAGCACTTCAGCGGAAGCGGGACGCTGACCGTGCCGGCCGCACACGTGCCGAACGGGTACATTTATTTATTACTAAAATAAATATAAATAAACTATATTATTATTTATGAAAATTAATAAATGGCGGAAATGATTTTGGTCTAAAATAGAGAAATGCAGGAGCTGCGGCGAGTACTCACAGAACGCGCGGCAGAGGTGCGCGCAAGAGAGGACAACGCGCAAGTCCCGTCTGCCGCAGTGCTGGCCGCGCCGATCCGGCCGATCGGCGTCGTGCGCTCGCCGTTCCCGACGCGTATGGGCACGCCCCGGTAGGCGGCAAGAATGGAACGAATGTAGATTCATCAATGCTGATGCTGATGCTGATGATATGGATGCGATGGAGATCAGACAGGGCATGCTCGCCCCATCAACGCGTGGATGGATTCAGCTGGAGGGCAAGCTCAATCCTGCGGAGGCGCTTGATGGTCTGCAGCAATTCTCGCACGTATGGATCGTATTCGTGTTTCATCAGAACACGAATGCCGCCAAGTACTCCCTCCGCATTGATTGAGTTCAGATTCCGGTGATGTGCGTGACTGATTGGGTCCGTATGGATCAGGACCATGATGGGCGACAAGGGTTTGAAAGCCAAGATTCGTCCTCCAAGGCTTGGTGGAGCTCGGGTTGGTCTCTTCTCGACTCGAACCCCGCACCGACCGAATCCAATAGGTGAGGAATTCACAATTCCTTCCAGTCTTGTCATCCGCCTGACCATCCGCTGGACCAGGCCTTACAATCGCAAAGATCGAGAAGCTAGAGCGCGGCATTCTACACATATCTGGCGTGGACCTGGTTGACGGCACGCCTGTGCTCGACATCAAGCCCTATCTTCCCCGCTATGACTCCATTCCCCATGCCTCAGGTACATTCAAGTTTCTCTTCTGAACAAAAGAGCTCTCATCAATGTTCGGATTGTAGTTCCAGATTGGATTGACGATGAGGGAGCAGCAGTGCGCGATGCCGATGCACCAGTAATGGCGCACAAGGGACCTATTCGTGACGTTGCGTGGGTAACGTAGCTTGTCCCTTTCAAGAATCCTGTAATGCGGCTCAGTAATTGGCTGTAACATAACAGACGTTAGAGAGTGAAGATGCAATGCAGCGACTGCTGGCCGAAGGCGTCTTCCAATTTTATAAGGGAGGCGAGGAAAGTCTACTGCGCTCGGCCATCGATGAAGTCCTCCGTCTCGATCCCAGGTCTGCATTTCAGCGTTCCCTCTCTGCCACTCGACGTCATCGCAGCACCGAAGACGCCCAAGCCCAGTCTGAGGCCGACCCGCCAACGCAAGCTAGCTTCAAGGTGGCGTTTGATGGCACAGAAGTTGAGTTTGCTTACCCATCCCACGACCACATTCGCGTCCTCGCGGTACGGCCACGCATGCGGAGCAATGATGAAACTGATCATACGGAGGGGAGGAACAAGGAAGATGAAGAAACAGGTTCGCGAGGGACTGATCCTGCACTAAAAACATAAGCGTAAGGATATCTCCTATTTATTTCATACAAGCCGCATTTGTGGTCGTTGTTGTGATGGCTCGCTGTTGCAGGAAGAATAAACCGGAGCATCATCTAGGCAAGAGCCTTCTTCGCTTCGTTCAACCAGGCATCCACGGATCCAGGTCCCTGGCTCGGCTGCGCGCGCAGCCAACGGCGCGACTTATCGGCCATCATCTGCCAGTCTTCTGCAATGTCGCTGAGCTGTGTCTCGAGAAACGCGACCGCGAGCGCCGTCGCCCAGATATCTTCATCAGAGCCGTTGATGGTACCAAGGATTGTGCGCAGATGATGGAGGGACTTGCATAGGATTCGTGCCAGTTGGTGATCCAGCTTGAAGCTGCCGTTGGCCCGCTGTAGGATGACTAGCTTGGCCAGGATTTCGTGACCCTCCTCCGGTACCGAGCTTGCGGAAACTTGGGCCAAGTTCGTAGGGATAATCGCAAAGGCAGCTTGCTCTTCGGGAGGGAGAAGGGCGCTCATTCGACTGTCTGTCGTCTCCAGTTCCATTTCCCGCTCCTCATCGTTTTCATCCTCAGTACTTCTCCTCTTACTGAGTCTTTCACGATCGCGATCTCGGGGAGGGCTGCGGGAGCGGGAGCGGGAGCGGGAGCGGGAAGCTTTACGCTTTCTAGCTTTAGATTTCTTCTGTTGAACAGCCCTTCCGCCTCCTCGTGATCCTCCTCGTCCGCCTCCTCGTGATCCTCCTCGTCCGCCTCGGCATCGTCTCACTGCTGAATAACCATACCCGATAGTCCTTTGTCTGCTACTGTTCATCTCTGCATAGGAATAAGTTAGCACCATACAGTCCCAATGGAATCGGAGGTAAAAAGGCACGTACGCATCACATCTCTACGCTGCATAGTGCCTTCAGTGGCTTCGTCACGCTCTTCGATGGCCACGAACGATGTGTAAGCTGTCGCCAGTTGATACCTAAATGAGGAAGATGAAGATTAATCATTGAACAAATTCAATGAACCAAGCTAGAATTGTACCTGACACCGAGATCCGTGATAAGATCCTTGTTAGAATCATTCTCCATCTCAGATAGATCACCGATGACGCTGCGGGCCGCCAAGGTGCGCACAACCGCTGTGGACGCCAGGTTCGCTTGGGACGGCTGAAAGGTGTGTTCATACTGAGATGGCGATCCGGCAGAAGGTACTGTGTATGAGACTTTCACTGGTGTTGTTGCATCTGCACAGCAAGATACATATTTAGCTACATCGGAGTGACCTAGAACCGAGAATGAATGTACCTTGAGGAAGAGTGGCGCCCTCCTTGGCAAGCCCAAAGATGCAGAGACGCTGTCCATCAAAGAGTGGAGGTAGAACGTGCGGACTCTGCGTGAGCATTGTGCCCCAGTCACCCCAGTCGCAAACAAGATCATCGATGGAGGGTTGCATGGCCAAACGAAGCTGGCGCATGACCTTGGATTCCATGCGCTCACCAGGTACCACGAATTCTGCGCACAGTAAACACATATTTAGTGGTGATGACAGTGGAATCAAGGATGTAAATAACAGAATACCTGCAGTTCCGAGCCCAGCGCGAGCCATGCCAAGCACCAACTCGCGCGAAACCGCAGCTCCTATGCCCAGGGTAAATACACGGTAGCGGATTTGGGGCGGTGGAGGAATGGGTTCTCTCCCCTCGTCCGGATGACGAGCCTGGCACCTGGAGTCACCACAGTCGCAGAAGAAGGGGCCGTAGCGAGGAACAAGATCGTGGCCCTTATGGCATACTTCTTTGCACACAACACAACAGCCAGACATTGGATCCCTTCAAAACCCCCCACTCAGCAAAGTTAGTCTACGTACAATCAGGTAAAGAATTGTGATCAACGTACCGATAGCAGGTACGACAGTGGAACCAGTGCTGGTCGAGGTATTCCTGCTGCCCGTTGAATGTGCACACGCGTGAATCGATTGCTTGTTGGATGGATTCGGAAAGAGATCCCTTGGCTTTCGAAGCGAAAGACTCGTTAGTACTTTCTTCTCATCATCGGTAAGGACGTGCTGAAGGGTGATTGTACCTGCGCGATTGCGGATGGCCTGAATCACAGCTGTCGTATTCCCAACTTCGCCATCAGTGAGCACGAATATCTGAAGGAAGTGAGGATTAGTTTGCTTAAACTATGCTCCGTGAACACAAGTACATACCTGTCGAGAGTATTCGGGGTCGGCGTGATCATCGAGAACGTCATTAAGTGGAGTGAGAATTTCAGTGCCCCCCATATTAGCTCGCATACGATCTACATGCTTGCTGGCCACGTCCAAGGAGTCCTCGTTGTATTCTTGGGAACCCTTGGTGAAGAGCATCGTGTATCTGCTACCAAAACCAATAACTGATGTCGCATAGGACACGCTCAGTTCGAACTCATCCATCTCTACAAATAGGGACAATGAATTGGTCAAACGTACTGTTGAAACGGCAGCCTTCGGGCAAGCTACGAAGGAAGAGCTGAAGCGCTTGCTTTGCGTGAGTGATGCTTGATCCAGACATGCTTCCAGATCGGTCCACTGTGTGAGACATCATCGACAATGTAAGTACGATTGCTGCTGAAGAATTCATTAATTAAATTAAGGTATGTACCTAGAAAGATGAACTCCCGCTTACATTCGACTTGGTCGAACTTGGGATAAAGGGTGAGCATGGCGGCCTTTCGCTCGTTGTCCAACCACAGGCCTGGTGCATGCGCATCCGTTTGCTCCACGAGTAGCACGAAATCGCGATCAAGTGCGGTCTCTTGTGTGGCAAGCATCACTTTGCCCTTTGTGGGATTCCCGATATCGGTTTGGAAGCGTATCGGGTGAGACGGCGACTCCACACTGTTTTGGTAAGAAGGTGAAGTTAGCATCAAGTCCAAGCAACGAGCTATGATGACGAACGGGAACCTGTACCTGACCACTGGCGAAGGCATCTCGATGGAGATGTCAAGTTCGAGTCCAACTGGAACTGAGGATGATGCGGAGGAACCTCTCGCCTGAATCACTCCCTTGAGTGCTTCCCTCTCCTCATCTGTGATGCCTTGGCCTTCGTAGCGCGGTGCGATCGTGGTCGGAAGTGTGAACCTCAGCTTCTCGCCCTCCACCGCCAACTCACTCGCGAGTGTGATCTGTACCACACCAACAATCAGGTTAGATAAAACATTCCGCCCGTCATCAGAGCAGGGGCAGCGTACGTAGATGGTGCATTCCTTGCCGGGTGGGAGGTTGCCCACATTCATCTTGAACATCTCTTCTTTCTCTGCGTTGTTTGATGAACATAATAGAAAAGTTAGTTACCACGACCAAGAATGTATGTATCTTAACTTCTGATGGAATGACATGTACTTTGTTCAAGAAGATAGGCACCACCGCCCGATGCGATGGCGTCATCGTAAGCATCGCGTGCCTCTTCGTTGGGCATGACGCGACCAGCTACTCGTTTCCCATCGATCTCCGCTTCAAAGCGGCACACTGCCGCGCGCGAGTCCAGCGGGAAGGTATAGGTCACTTCCAGCGGTTCAGTTTCGTCATTCCGGTAACGCTGCACCAGGCTCACTTCGCACGTCACGTCAGTGAGCGTGGCTGTGGCGCGCACGCCGACCAGCGGCATGCGCGCGTGCACAGGAGGCTGGCCTTGCCGCTCCCTTCCGCAGCGACAGCGAAGGCCTGATGTTGGCCTCTTCAGTGTGCCATGCACGCCTTGTATCACTGGTCCACCAACTTGCATTGTTTTTCTATCCTCTTGGAATGTTGCTATATGCCCAGAAGGCTTTGGGTATGTTGTATGCAGTTACTGTGGTTCAAGCCACAGGATTGGAACAGAAAAGAAGTAATAAAGAAAAAAAGGCTACCAGGTCTTTTATCCCGGTGGTAAAAAGCCAAGAACTCTCCGGATCAGCGAAAAAATGCCAAGCATACCGCATTAATCTTGTTGGGCGAGCCAATAACGATTTTTCGCTTAAAATGCGATTTTCTCTTCATAATATGAAACAATCTGAATATTTTGAAATGATTTCAACAATATGCAAATTGAGTTGGGATTTGGTAAAGATGACGTCACGCGTAGCCGGCACGTGCGAATGTATACTTTGTAGGTACCTGCAGACCTTTCCTTCCTACACACAAAACGTTCATATTTTGTAGAAGGAAAACAAAAGTCTGCTACACCAGGTCTGTACAGACTTGTCCTACTTGCATCTTGAATTCACCACCTGCTACACTACACAAGAGTACACACAATTATTCAAGATTTAAATCTGAAATCTGAATAATCTTGGCACGCAAAGATCAATACGTTCAAAAGATGGCTTGTGTTTTGTGCCGATTAGCCCGTGTGGCTTGCGACGGGTACGCTAAATCTCTTTTTGTCTTTTATATATTTAGTAGTATTTCTTTTCTTCTCATTTCGTAACGGCTCATTTTTTATATTATTTATTATTTTATTATTTTATAATAATACTATGTAATTTATGTGCGCGCACAGACAGGAGCCTTGTACTCGATGCCGAACGCATGGGTGGTCGCACCGCTGCTTCTACATGGACCGGAGACGCGGCCGCCCCAAGCAACAGCGCCGACCTTCCAGTGGTACTTTTTTTAAAAACAATCGTTTCTCAAAGAAGTAAAATTTTACATTAAATAAATCAATTATTTTAGGTTTAGAATAAAAAAGAATTTCCTCAAATTGTGGGACTGATGATGTATTCCTTCAGGAGTGACTAACATGCCGACCATCAAGCCATTGCCAGCAGCAGGCAGCGTGTCCTCTCCAGCGTCGGCCGGTACGATGGTGAGTGATCAAGGGTTGGCGTCCTCTTCGGGCGCTGTCGGTGGAGCATCGTCTCCGCCCACGTTCGTCCAGCAGACTCAGCCTGTGGCGAATGGGAGCAGCAGTATCGATAGCGGAGGCCTCATGGGGATCAGGAATATGCCTAATCTGCAGCCGAATCCAGCGACCTCTGGACCTGCGGCCAGCGCTTCGGACTTGCTTCTCTCATTTCTTACACAGACGGTCAGAGAAATGAAAGAGAAGATCAGCTCGTTAGAAGACGAGAACAACCAGCTGCGATCCAAACAGCGGAAGCTCAAGCGACGGATGAAGGAGAGCGACGATCGAGTTGAGCAGCTCTCACTCACTGTAAACAACCTATCTACACGTCTCACACAGCATTCGCCTGCCTCCGGCTTCTTTGGTGCGCACCAGGGCCCATCATCCACTGGATCTTCTCGATCGAACGCCAGAATGCCTTCTGGTTCTGGCCCAGGTTCATTCTCGTCCTCCTCTACTTCGTATCCATCGTCCATGCCTCAAGTTCGACAACGGGGCGTGAAGCGTTCTTATCTTCAACAGCAGTCAAAGCTCTCACAAGTTGATTATGGTGAAGATACGGAGCCGAACGCAGCCGCCCTCGGCGAATATCCTAATCCTTCAGTCCAGGCTTCGCCTCGCTATCCTACCGCCCGTGTTCAATCCTCTATCTCCACCAGCTCCTCGTCTTCTGGTATCTCGATTCTGCCGCCTCAACTTCAGCAGCAAAACAATCTAGGGAAACAGGCCTTCCCTGGAGCCCCTACACAACCGCAGCCTGGAGGAATACACCTACCGCTGAACAACTTTGGTAATTCGCCAGCCGTGCAAGGATTCTCGGTCCACAGCGCTCTACAGCAGCAGATAGATGCTCCACTTCTTGAATTTCCTTCATACACAGTGAATACGCTAGCTGATATCAAGCGGCATTTCCCTTATCTCGAAGACTACTACTTTGAAAACAAGACTACTACTTTCATAATCAACGATTTAAGGTACCTCATCTGGGAAGACATGTAGACAAGCTTTTATCTCACCTGATGTTTCATGATGCAGGAAACCATATATTGTGATACAGTTCGTTGTGAGCATGGAGTCAACAACGATTGCGGCAAGCGAAACCTATTGCTCACTGTCTGGCTTCACCATGGTACTGTTGACACCTTTTTGTCTGAGATCTGTGTTGATGAGTTTGCCCGTAGAATGAAGTAATCCAAACAAAAAAGCTGGTGGCTCTCCTTACTCGCGAAGGCAAGCGCCGCATGATACCTCTGTTTATTCATAGGTAACAAAGAGGTCCATTCATCACTTAGCTGATGTCAGCTGATTGTTTGTGTCTGGTTGTTCCATTCCGGCGACATAGTAACCCGCCAAATACCACAACGATGATGGAGATGTCGGGTCAGATCCTTCGCAAGGACGGTCAAATACTACGATTAGATTATCAGATGCAGTTCTTCTTCGACAACAACGGAAAGGTATCTCATGATCCTCACGATTCCATTCTGTACTTGCCTACTTATTCACGACACCTCAGGTCAATTGGCTAGTAGCAACAATAGAAAGGATGGTTGGTGTAGATAAATCTGTGCTATACGCCAACTACGCTGCTTTTCAAGAGAATGGTGCGTAACAGCGCGTGTCTGGTTGTCCTTTCTAACAATTGCCATACACAGATGAAGAGAAGATCAAACTTGTGCGGGATCGCCTGCGTGATCAGGAGAAGGCGGAGTGGGATGAACTTCTTCATGAATATATTCGCTCGATGCCAATGCTCACGCACTCCGCGGATCAGTCTTCGCCAGCGCAGGAGTCACCACAGGCAGTCCTACCAGATGCTGTCGCCACGGTCGTTTCGCCACCAGACCAGCAGGACCATTCCTCGCCCCCCGTTTCAATCATCACTCCAATGGCTGCAGCGGCCATGGCCAATGCTGGCCTCAATCTACGACCGTCCTCCTCGGGCTCTTCGTCTTCACCGCCACCCTCTCCTTCTCCGCTCTCGCCCATGACGACAAGTTGGCTAGCCGAAATGCTCGCCACCCCTCCGACGATGACGCCTCAGCAGCCCTCCTACAGCTGAGTTTCACCCCCGCTTATCCACACGTGTGCGGCTGCTGAATTAGCTGGGTTAGGGACACCAGACAGCTGGTGCCTTGGTACTGTGTCACTCTTGTAATTGTAATGACCTCATCATCATCATCATCCCACTTCATGCTGGCTTGCACGAGGACAACATTCATGGCGGCGATGATGCTTTGTTAATGGCCTGGCGCCAAGGTCACAGTTCTACCATGCCCCACGCTTCCGACAGACGCTGCAGGTCTTCTTCCCACAGAAGGGCCACAACGTCATCGGTGAACACAGCTTCAAGCAGTGCTCGCACAGCCATCTTCACTTCCACTTCCATCGCCGTCCCTCGCAGTGTGGTCCTTCTCCCGTTGCTGCTTCCGGCTTCTTGCTCCACGCCACGGGGCTGAAGAACGATGGGCTTGCCGTAGTTCATGGCTTTGATGAGACGAAAGGTGCATCTGACGATATCAACGGACGCGTCGTTCCTGCAGTGCCTGATGAGATTGGCCAGCCCGATCAGCTCTGCTGCCTTTTCCCATGAGCTCCAGGTCGGCCAGTATGACCGGAAGTACGCGAACAGCCAAGCAAGAACGCCAGCAGGGATCCAAGGCGAAAAGTGTCGCGCCAGGCGCCTGTAGGCATTGCCAGCGCAACCGGCCGGGCGAAGAGGTGTATGGTCGAAGTCTTTGAGGAAGTCAATCACGCGCTGGCGTTCTAGCAGGTTTGGACACAAGGCCAATGTACCTGTGGTAGGTAACAAACCATAAGATAATAAGTGCGTGAACCTCTTCCATGGTGGTGTGATAACGATGATGAATGGTAACTGATGATCCTGGTAAACATGATGTGCCACACCGTAGCTGAAAGGAACAAGAAGTACCTAAGGCCAACAGGAAGTCATTACGGGCCTCATCATCTCGCCAGAATCTTGCGTCAAAACTCTGAGAATCGAACATGAAGTGGAAGCTGTCAGCAGGAAGGCGGGAGTGGATCACTTCACAAATGGCCTTGTCGTATATTGCGCCACACAGGCTGATAGACCCGATGAGAGTTGAGCAGGCGAGTGCAGCCCTTGTGAGGCTCATTCCTTGCTTCACCATCTGCACATCGACAGTTGATAATCAATCAGCATTAAAGCAGTTTCGCTATAATGATGAGATGGATGGTGTACAGCGAAGAGTGGCACAAGACTGTCAAGAATGAGAGATACAGTGCTCACTGAGGGCACGAAGTCCTTCACTAGTGCGTGCAAGAGTTTCACTCCTTCAAGCAAGCAGTCAGCAACATGGCTCCTCACAGCATCGGAGAGTGCTGATGCATCGTTGATCATGACGCTACTGAGTGCATTGATGTGATTGAGAACAAGCTTCTGCGTGCTCTCGACGGATTCTCGCCCACAGACATCTGCTCGTCCATTTAGTTCCCCATATGCTCTATTCGTGATGGAACAACATACCTGTGTATTTCTCAAGGATAAAGTCCTGACTCATCTTGAAGATTCTTGACACGAACCACGAGTGACCAACTCCAATCTCGGTTGATAATAATTGCTCTGAGAGGGCCATCATGGCTGACAGAAGAAACTGTCCCAGTGCTGCATCTATTCTTCTTCCTTTTAGATTCCCGAATATCTCACGCATGTCGAGCAGCATTGTCTTACCGTAGCAGTAAGGTTCTTGCCCAGCCAAAGCGCCAAAAACCTCCTTCACACTCTCCGCCACTTTTGTTTCGTCGTCCTGTCCATGTTGTGCTGGGTAAGCCACATGAAAGCTCACACACGTTGAGCATAGCAGCTGTACTTGGTCTTGTATTTGCTTGCAACCCTCCAAGCAAGCCTCGATCAGGCTTTGTGCTGTTGACACAGAAAGCAGCTGAGCCTTGATGTAGCGCTTAAGAGCCGAGAGGCTGCTCTTTTCACTTGTGCACTGGCCTCCTTTGCCACACAGGTGATCAAGTCCGACACCACGTCAAGATTCTCACGGAAGATGCAATTGCGAGCGATGATCGCTCTTGTAATTGTCCAACATGCTGTACATCGCACGGTAACCTGTTTCATTCATGCCCAAAGTCAGAATGAAGCACGACAAGACCATGCTACGTTATGGCACCTCGCGATCGAATAGGCATCGCCTGATGAAGTGAAAGAGATCTGCGTCACCCCAATTGCCAAGCAGCAAGGCAGTATCGTTGCAAAGGACGCCCAGAAGGTACAGTCCACACTCCCTATTGTCACCCTCTCGTCAGTTTCAGTCCGTCTGGAAGGGTGCACTGTAGAGTACCTGGATTGCCAAGCAAGATTAGGTTGGATAAGGGATTTCACCGTTGCAGCCACACAAGTCGTCATCATTGAAGGAATTGCATCGATGAGAGCTTTGAGGCACTCTCCAGAAACATCTCGCGCTGACTTTGCCCGTTGGTGGCAAAGGTAAGGCTCACTGTCATAATGCGGAAACCATACATCAATGTCCCCTTGATTGAGGAATAACAACACCATGAATCAGCTGACCCAATACGATTATGATTTTGCACCATCTTCAAGATGGTGGCCGTACTGAGTGACCAGTCGTACCTTCGTGTGATGACCTTTTTCGTTTCTGTTCTTTTATCAGGGCGCGAAGCTCGACGGGAAGCAGATGAAAGTGCTGACGAGCGACAAGGTGCTGTGCCAGCAGGCAGTCGATGCAGAGCATGAGAAGGCTTTTTGACCCAACTTCGTGGATGATGTTCTTTACTAATATTTCTGTCAATCTGTTTGTTTGTTTGTTGTGTATCCATTACCTAGTATCTCAACCAAAGGCGAATACGCACCTGAGTTGAGTTGATTCGTCACACTTGAAGTGTGGCAGGTAAGAGAGGAGGGTGAGCATGATAATGGCCTCCTTTGCCATGAGTTGATCTTCGTCCTGATTACCAACATCAATTGTGTAAGAAGCACTAGGAGCTGCAATGTGAGATAGAAACCAGATGAAATACCTGCATGGCCTCCATGGCTAAGCTGACTGCATAATCTTGATGTTGGTAAAGCATCTCCTTGCATAGCCGCTTACACCAAACGAGGCACATAAGGGCTTCTATTTTCACGCTTGCGACAGGATCGTGCATACTAACGTGCAAAAGTGCCTTTCCATACACATGATCTTATCAGGCTCATGAAACTTGTGCACAGCAATGATACGTACCTGACAGAGCTTGTTTGTTGTGTGGTTGGGAGACTGGTCTGAAGGAGGTTCAAGGTTCTCTCTGAAAGCAGTAAGAATTGCACGACGCACTGACACATCAGCATGACAGTGAAGCAAACGACAGATGGTTGCCATGAGCTGCTGGCTCTTGAGCGCGCTCTCCCTCACTGCATAGATGGCTCCTGCCATCGGCTAATGATGTTAGCTACACAGGTTCAGATCTATTTGCTTGTTCCTTTGGCCCATACGTACCAAAGAACACGTCCGGATGGAAGCTTTCGGGTTGTTCCAGTATACCGATCAGTTGTGTCAGCCTCTCTTTATCTATCCCTTCTTCACGCCGTTTATCATCAATCAGTGTGCTGAGAAGAAGAAAAGGGGGAAAACATCATCGTACCTCTATGGCACTGAAGGACCATGTCCAGCACGTCAATCAGCGCATCGACAACCAACATAAGTATCTCGTTGTCAGTAACACGACATCTCACTGCCTTGCTTGCACCGCCTATCCTAGCCAGCATCCGTTCAATGCACGCCCTCCCACGATTGCCCGTGTCGAACACGCCGCTATTCTCGGGAACCTTCTCCCTCACGATATTGTGCAGCGCCGTAAAGATGGCCAGCTTGTTGTCTCTGTGAAGCATGTTTGCCTGCTTTGTGTCTCCGCACCTACCATCCTTACCTGTACCAGCCACTGCATCACAATTATCATCATCATTATATTATTGTTATAGCAGTACCTTCTCCATCACCATCATCAGGAGAGTCGAGAAACGAGAGGCACGCATAAGGAGACGGTGCTACAAAAAGCCACTCCCACAACAGGTCCTCTGTTGTCGCGCTGCTTCCCCGCAGTAGTTCCCGAAGCTGCTGTCCCACGTCGTACTTAGTCTTATCGTCCTCGTCGATCTTACCCCACGCCACCAGCACGGCTTCCTCTACTTCTTCCATCAAAAATTAATTAAATGTTTATATGAAATTTTTCTTGGAAATGTTTTGTTTGCGAAAAATTATATTTTGTTGTGCGAGTATGCGCTAAATTGAGAAGACAGGATGGATGTACGCGGGGTTTGTTGGACGCGTAGCTTGTAAGAAAGGAATGAAGTTTATTTGTAAGAAATAAGCCTCTATTTAAGTCATGTTCGGGTAATCATGTTCCTTCGGTGTCCACCCATCTTCCATCTGTTTCTGTCCATCCGACTTCGTAGCTGGCTACTGCTTCGCCATCTCACCGCGTGAAAACTAGGACGACTGCAAGTTGAAGCTGCTGGCAGCCACCCGACCCGATCTGCCTTCTCCATCATACCATCTTTGAAATGAGAACTGGCTGGGAAAAACTCCACTCATCATCATCATTATTATGCTTTGCCCAATTGCAGGCGACCTTCAACAAAAGTTCACATAATTCTTGCAGATATTTTTTTTCCTATCACAAAGTGGCGGGCTGTGATGGAGGAGGAAGAGGAGAGGGCGCGAAAGACAGGGCTGCCGGCAGCACTGGTCCGCCTTCCGCTGTTCAGCAAGGTGGACCAGTGGTCATGGCTGACCGACGAGGACCTGGAGCAGGAAGAAGACGCTGATGGCCACCATGATGGTGCCACAGCTGACGAAGACGAGTTCTTCGGGTTCGCCCACCATGATGATGATGATGACGACGATGAAGAGGAAGAAGAGGATGAACGACGAAGACGGCATGGAGGTGGTGATGATGACGGTGATGATGATGGTGCAGCAGGCTACTCGCGAAAGCTCAAGTGGGAGCGGCGCAGGGAGGCAGCCCGCCGGGAGGCCATCCGCCTGCGGCCCCGCCACTACTGGGATGCCCACTACAACCTCCCGCCACCCAAAGACCAAGACGGTAATTTTCTTCTCATAAATAATTTAAATAATTTAAGATAATAAATAAATATTACTTAAAATTTATTTAAAACAAAGATCCATTTCCGTTACCATTTTTTCTTTACATATGTGATGAACGTGGTGTGAAAATGTACAATTTTAATAATTCCACAAATGTTACGTGTGACATCTCCAGGGTATGTCACGTCATTCGGACCAGAGGAGAAAGACGCCTACTTGCCCTTCCTCAAGCAGCATGGTTATTGCGTCATCCGACTGCTCAGTGAAGAGGTGAAGAGATCTCTTGCTTTGTGATTGCTTGCTGTCATGATCATGTGTCAGATGGACTCTGACGCTCCTCCGCGCTACAGGAGTGCAAAGCATCAATCGATGAGATGCTTCGAGAGGCTCATGAGATCACAGAGGAGCGGCTTCAGAAAGGCAACTCGGTGCGTCATCATGATAGGTAATCAGGTTTGTGGTTCGCTTACACGCTTCGCAGGCTGGCCGGGCGCGGGTGGATTTGAATGATCCACAAACATGGGAGGGTCATAACTGGCCATATGCAAGTGTGTCGCCAGCCTTACGTACTGTTTTCTGCGTGCTAATAGTTCTTCAGATAAGTTTCTCTACCGACATCCTGCGTTCGGGCAGCAAGCTTTCAACAACAGAACGAACGAAAAGCTGTACCAGATCTTCGCGTCAATCTTTGGAGAGGTAGGTGATATGTGATGAACCAGTCAACATGAATATCCTGCTCAACTCAATCAGACCAAACTTTGGTGCACAATCGATAAATGGGGACTTATGCGCGGCTCGAAAGATCTGCATTGGCGTGGTATGTGAACCTTTGACATAGATGCGCGACTATATTTCATTAATATCTTGATCGTGATAGATAATGGCGAGGAAAGACTGGTTGATCGCCCTGATTGGCGATGGAATTTGCATCCTCACTGGGACTGGAATCCTTGGGTTTATCAAGCAATGCTGGACCGAGGACTGCCGAGGATGTATCAAGGTGATACTGCTCCCCTAAGTCTTTGCCAGTAGACTGAAGCTGATCGTATGCATTTGTATCAGGGATAATTGCACTGGATGATTGTACGGAAGAGGTTGGTGGTCACATCACGATTCCAGGCTCTGCCGCCTATCTTCCTACTTGGGCACGTCATACAGAGAATGCCTTCCCCATCGCTTCTTTCTTACCCTCGCCAATGCAGGTCAAAGAGAACAAGCAGCAAAATCAACGTTGGGTACTGACACCTGTCACCAGGAGCGATGCCATGCTACATTACACTCAGCGGATACCGATGAGGTAAGAACTAGAACATATTGCTGAGCTAGACAACTGCCTCACCAGGCCATATCACCAGGCGAGGCGATATCATCATTTGGGATGCTGGGCAGGCACATTGTAACTTCCCTAATAGCAGCCCCAAGTGCCGCATCTACCAGTTCGTCAGGTAGCAGCGTCGCTTCTTTGTTCCTCATCTTATTGCTCCTAAACTCAGGTTCAACAGGATGATGCCAGCCATCAAGGAATGTGCCGTACGTGATAAGTTCTCCCCATTCACGATCGCCAAGAAGTATCCACATGTGAAGTTCTGGGAGAACATCACATTGAGCAACCTTGGCCGCAAGCTCGTTGGACTAGACCCCTGGGACTGACGCTTCCTCCTGAGCTGTCGACATAAATGCTGACGTCATCCCTTGCTGGCGTTTCCCGCCATTTTCTTTGACCAAACGGGCACATCTTCGTAATTAATTCTTAGGCCCTTTTTTTTACGCTCTTGTGCACGGCAGCTAAGCCCTTGATGATGGAGGCCGTTGAGGGCACCGGCACTACTCCTACGTCACCGGAGGGTGCCGCCAGCTCTGCCGCTGCTAACCCGACGACATCGCCATCATCGCATTTCCTCGATGAGGGCGAATGGGAGACCTACAAAAATGATCCGCTTGCCGTAGAGGTGAAGGAGAAGGCAGAGAAAAAGATCGAGGCACTACAGCTGCACATTGCCGCCCTGGAAAAAGACATCGTAGAAGTGAAAGTGAGCAATGGTAGGCTGCCCCTTATAAAAATATGAAAAAAAAAATCCAATTAATCAAAGTTTATAGTTTTTTTTAAAAAAATCAAATTTAAAAAAGGGGCCTAATTCAAGGATATCATTTCGATTTATGCCATATTTTTAATTCCATTCATAGATTTTTTTAACAAAGCGTTTTTTGATTTGTGTAGAGCGATTGTTTTCGGATCTCGAAGAGAAGTACGCCTCGGTGAATGCGGAGCTCGCTCAGATGAAGGCGGACCAGCGCGCAGCCACAGACGCACAGGGTGGCGCCGGTACGGATGATAATGGACACCTGCATCATGACTTACTCTGCAGAGAGCAGAGAGTCAACAACCTCAGCAACGCGATTACTGATGCTTGATTCCTCTTCTCTCTATTGACCACCAGCCGAGCGAGCTCAGCGGCTGGAAGAGAGGGTGCAGCAGCTCACTCAGACGCTCGCTGAACGCGAAGCCAAGTTGGCGGAGGTCACCAAGTCTTCTGAGGAACTGCACAGCGAGAGACGCACTCTGCTGAATACCATCAATGAAAAGAACTCGCGAATCAAGCTGCTCGAAGGTAAACCGCATCGACTTGCCGTGCCTCCTTTCTGAGTACTCAGCTGCTTGCTCCCTTTACAGAGGAAGTTCATGCAATGTCGGAAGGTAGGGTGGAATCCGTTACTGCAACGTCGGAGATGAACATCCGGGTGCAAAGGCAAGAAGCTGAGCTTTTGTCCGCCCAAGTACGCTGAACTGTACATTGTCCAGTTCCTCTTCGTACTAATGATCGTCTGCAGGTTAAACTATCGCGATTGGAGCAAGAGAATGTACACTTGATCAAACATAACAAGTGGCTTGAGGAGGAACTACAGAGCAGGTCAGATGAGCTAGTGCAGACGCGCAAAGAGAAGGTATATACATGCTAAGTCTTGTCAATCTATCTATATCAAAGACTCATACACGACACAGTCCTCCCAATTGCTTGAACGCACGGCGAAAGCTGAGGAGGCCGAAGCCGAAAATAAGATTTTGAGAGAGAACGTTGAGAAGCTGCGCACTCGTAATGTCGAACTTGAGGTATGTCGTTTCATCTCATTTCACTGTCCAGGTACTCAATACTCCAATTAATGCAGGCTCTTGTGGGCAAGTACATGGACGACCTTAGAGTGGCTCAGGATGAGCTACAGCTCACAAAAGAGCAGTTTGAGAGTGAAATAAGCATCCGCAACAGACTGGTGCAACTTCATGAGGACAAGGCGGCTGAGGCTGGCACCAAGGTCAAGGAGCTTGAGGGTACAGTTACCGTAATAAGATGGAGAGCTGCCAATGCTGACCTCAACCTTTACTAGTTGTCGTCGAACATTCCAAGGCCTCGCTCACACATATGAGGGAGCAATTCGAGAAGCAGCTGTCTAGTATCAATGAAGAAAAACAGAAGCTCGCTGACAAGTGTGGAAAGGTGACAGAGGAGGTAAATCTGTGTTCCTTCGCCTATATACGTCACATGTGCAAATTCAAACAATCAACTGGGCAGGTTAAAGAACTCAAGGCAAGGCTCGCCACTTTCTCGAGTGCGGGCTCAAGCCCTGGCTCCGGCCCTGCATTGTCACCGGTAAGACCTATTTATTGCCGAGGTGGCCAACTAGCGCAGCTATCAATGACAATTTTATGCCCTCACTAGGACGCCAGCTTGGCTCTGACACTTCAACAAAAGTACGAGGAGGCCACAAAGACGACTTTACTGTTGAAGAATGAGAACCGCAGAATCACCAGCTATCTCAATCAAATTCTCAAGGAAGTAGAAGAGAAGGTGCCTAACTGACGACCTATCTGCTCTCTTCGCGCCTAATACCTCGTCGTTTTTATGCCCAGGCCCCTATTTTTGAGGAACAAAGAGAAGCTTATGAGAGAATGCAGGTGGAGTACACTCAAATGTCAAAGGTAACTGGAGCTACAGAACTGGCCAATCCCTCTAAACGTACATTAATATGTTTATATCTGCAGAGCCTTGAACAAGCTTTGAACGAGCGCGAGCAAGCCAGAAACGAATCTGATCTACTCAAGAAGGAGAACAATGACTTGTCCAAGCAAGTTCAACAGCTTCTGGCAGGTGCGTAGATCTCTTCGTTTCGGAGTGGCAACGATTTGTCTAATTTTTCTTACAGAGTGTATGGAAAGGGCTGGTTACGCTCCTCGCCCTGCACCACCATCGTCGGTCAGCCCGGTATCGCTCGAGGAATTGGACACGGTCATTCCAACTGAGCTTGTAACCATCAAGTAAATTACCCAAGTTCATTCGACATGCACGAGATTTGGGCTCTTACGATTCATATTATTCAGGGACATTCAACAGATCCAGAATAACAATCGACAGCTCCTCCGTAAGTTGCACAAATTGGAAGCTGAGTTAGAAAATAAGGTGGATCAGAGAACGCAGGAAAAGATGCAAGAGGTACTTGGACACAGAGTAACCTCATAACATACATAAACTAAGTGAAGCAAATTTGTTTAGGTGTATAAACGACTGGAGCAGCTTAAGCACGAAAGGACGCAGATCACAGAGAAGCTGCAAGTGGTGATGCGTCAGCGCGACATGTTCAAGGCGATTGCTGATCTGCGCCAGGCAGCACCAACTAGCATTCCTTCCGACCCTGCTATTCCTCCTGAGCCCAGAGACGATGCTCCTCGCAGAGCGGTACTTGCTGCAAATAATATAATGACACGGACATGACTGACCGATGCCTCTTCTAGGAGACTCACATGGACTACAAGCCCCTGTTTGAAGATCTGCAGCAAGAGTTCGATAGCTATAGGAAGGAGAAGCAGAAAGATGACAAGGACTACCAGGTAACCCCATGATTAGGAAATACTTTATTTGTACCTTAAGGTAAGACTAACATTGGGTGTAGGAGCGCATTGACAAGCAACGTGAAGAAGCTATCCAACTTCGTGCCGAGGTGGCCAAAACCAAGTCTCGTCAGGAATTCGCAGAAGAGAGATACCAAGAGCTGCTTAAAACGTCAGAGGCTCAGGCTAACGAGGTCAAGTCTCTGCGCACGCGCAATTCTGAACTGTCCACGTCTATCGTGGCTCACCAGCAGGTTTGTCAAATTTACGAATACCGAGGTCAGCTTGTTCTGAACTAATGGAGAAATGGCCGTGTTCTACAGCAAATCGAGTCAATCCGTCAAGACTTGCTAGCCTCTCAGCAGGACTCAAGGAAGCTTCGAGAACAAGTAGGTATTCTGAAAGCCGAGAAGGAGGCACTCATCAAGTCCGAAAAACGACTCGTGGACGACGTCGCGTCGCTCCGTCAAGAGGTCGCGCACAACCAGGCCCTTTCTCAGAACCTGCAAAAGTTCCTTGCAGCTAGAGAAGCCAGCGAAGAAGCCTTGAAACGCACCACTTCGGAGGAGATTACACGGCTGCGCGCCGATCTTCAACAGATTCGTAAGAGCAAGGATGAGGAAGAAAATCAACTTCGCGATCGGCTTCGAGCTGCCGAGTTGTCCGCAAGTGAGGTAGATATCACTAAGTTTTTTGTTGGCTTGTGCCCACTCTGATTCTGACTGATGCGCATCTTATTGTACTCCAGCTCACGCAGAAGCTTTCCGATAAGGACAAGGAGATCACGCAAATTCGTGAGGTCTCCATCAAGCATGAAGCTACAGCGGAGACACTGAATTATCAGGTCCGCTCTCTCCAGCAACAACTGCTGGAGAGCGAGAGGAAGGGTCAACGCGGCCTGCTTGCGGTGAGGGCTTCTGAAGGAGCTCCTGCGGGAACGCAAGGAATCAGTCGCGAGGCTGAGCTGGTTATTTCAGGCCTCAAAGACGAACTCAACCAGGTATGCTCGTTCTTTTCACCCAATACACTTCTGTGTGTAATATAAACATGCATACAGGAAAGAGAACACTTGGCGCACTATCGTGCTATTGCAGAGCAGCGGGAGAAGGCTCTAGCTGAACTTCAGCAGGTACAGTACTGGATCAAAAATCTTTTCTCTTTGCTTGCCTACCTAAGAATCATTCTGTATGCACACAGACCAATGATCAGTACCGCGCTACGATGGAACAACGTCTCAAGGACACTGAAGCAGTGCTCAATCAGACCAAAGACAGCCTTGCAGCCTTGCAGGAGAAGTATGATGAACAGCAAACAGCCTTTGCCAAGTATCAGGAAACCACTAGTCAGCAGGTTTTCAACGCTCTCTCACTTTCCTTCGCTGGGCAGAAACTGAAATGCTTCTGTAATAGGTTGAAGGTCTTCACGAGCAACTCACCAAGACTGAGAGGGAGAAGATGGAGATGAAGTCTGAGCTTGAGGAAGCCCTTCGCAAGGAGACTGCCCTCCGACAGGAGCTCACTATCCAGAAAGTATGCACCCAGCAGCATCAAACTCGTGTATCGACTGTGGTGACACATTGAATCAACAGGAAATGTGCACGGAAGCCCAGAATAACTATGACAGAGAAGTCATGGTTCACGCTGATAATCTCAAGCTTCTATCAAAGATCAAGGTGCTGCTTTATTCTACATTTCAGATTCATTCTTATGCTCACTTCACTTGACCCTACAGGAGGACCTCTCTAAGCAGTCACACGCCTATCGTGAAGCTGTGGAGAAATATGAGCAGCTATCTTCCACAATCAGGATCGAGAAAGTACACGTGACCTGTTTTAACATGTTAGAAAATATGCTTAATCGCAAAATCTCCAGGCAACTTGGGAGGAGGAGAGGAAAGGCCATCAGAAAGAGCTTGATGATTTGCAAGCGCGCATCAATGATCTCAAGGTACAATCGCCTATATAACGCTTAGCTTACGTACGGGCGTGTCTAATTCTCCTTGTAGGGACACAACGACGTTCTGCATCAGCAGCTCCAATCCCTCATGTCGAGAGCTGCACAAATTCAAGCTGCCGCAGGCGAGGTTCCAGAAGGTTACACCCCCACAGGCGATGAGAAGACTATCGAGGAGCTGCGCCAACTTGTTGGGTACCTCAAGAAAGAGAGGGATATTATCGAGTGTAAGTTTGAACTTGCTCAACAAGAGTCTACGAGGTACACTCTCTTTTCGTTGATACGAAGCAATACACTCAACGCAACCTTTCGCCTATAGGTACCGCCAACAGTGGGAGCATTCGTCTAAAGCGTTGGATGAGGTTCGGGCGAAGCTACAAGCTGAACAGGAGAGGTACAAGCTGATGATAACTCCAGGTCACAATCTTTGTTAACCCATTTCTACGGCATGTAGGAATGCACAGAATCTGCGCTCTGATGCAGAGCACAAGGAATTAATGAATCAGATCGCTCAACTTAGTCTGTATCGCGAGTCCAATGCCATGCTCAGGTTTGCATTTAAGCGATGTCCCTTCAGCACGGTCTAAGAACTAACCTGTCATTTCTACCAGGACGGAGCTTGAGAAGCTTCAAGGCGAACTGCGGCAGTGGAAATCTAAGGTCGATACGCTTCAGGAGCAGGTCAATCCTCTCTTGACCAGTAAGAGGTATATGAAACGATTATGACGTGATGCTACTTGATAAGAGGACTTACCTGCTAAACAGAGAGCTGATGGGCACTGTTGATGGGCTCAAAATGGAGATTAAGTCTCTGGTTGAGGAACGTGATCGGTACATCTCGCACTCTCGCTTGCTACCTGTGTGCTACTTTGGTAACTTGACACTCCTCAGATGGAAGAAGAGAATGGAGGATTATCAGGCCAACATCAAAAAGATAGACCCTGAGGAACACAGGAGGATTACAGAGAAGGCACAGCAGCTAGAAGAGCAGCTGGCGAAGATGCAGCAGGAGTCTCAGCAGGACATCGATAAATTGAGACAGGAGATAGACAAACTCAAACAGGAAATTGAAGAGAAGAATGCCGAGGTAAGCTCATATACAATCTCCAGTTGCGCTTGACCTTGGTTTGTTAAAGATGTTTGCACCTCCAGATCCAGAAGGTCAGAAAGTTCGCAACGACAGCCAAGGCACAGTACACCAAGTTCTTGGCCGAAAAGAATCAGCTCGAAACGGAACTCAAAGCGGAACGGGCACAGATTCAGACTCTAACGGTAAATTGCTCATCTGCGAGCGACAGCACCTTGAGAACGGTCCCTAAGCGTGCCTACTGATGTGTATGCAGAGTGCCACGGAGAAATATGAAGACACACTTGCTAAACTTACGGCCGACAGAGACAGGTACCCCAAGTCATCCCACAAATCAATGATTGGCGAGCTCATCCCTATCTATCTCATTCGCAGCATGGCTGAGGAGCGAAGCCGTTTGAATACCGAAGTAGAACAGCTTCAAAAATCGCTCAAAGACAAAGAGGAAAGGAACAAGAAGTTAGAAACTGCGATTCGTAAGGTTAGACGTGCGCCACAGCCCCTCGCGGCCACACCGGCTACGCCTCCGATAGCCGTGCCAGCCCCGGAGCCCGAGCCCGCTGCCGAAGCGATGCCAAGGTAGCAATCTTCTCGTCTAGCTATTTAGAAGGATCATCCACTCATCCCTCTGTTCTACAGCTCACCCGCTACAGCTGCGCCATCGCTCACTGGAAAGCGCGAGAAGCCCGAGGTGATGGAAGCTGTGAGCGAGGAACCAGCAGCAACAGCTGCTTCCACACCTGTAAGCAAGAAGCCTCGTGTTCAAGAACCGGTTGAATTAGGTTCGCCACCAGCCATAACGCATCTCTTGAATAGAAGTGTGGCTTATCACAATATGTCGAACCAGCGGCTACCGGCATGGATGAGGACACCTCTATTCCATCCACACCTCCTACAACTGCAAGCACAACGGACGATATGACACTCGAAGCTAGCGCGGAGCAGACGACAGTGCAGCCAGAACCGACCACCACACCTTCTACTCCCCCGCCTGCAGCTCCTCCCACTTATGTTGCTGCCCGAGCACGACCACTGGAAGCTGTACCGATGAGGTACCTAGCATCTTGATTCCTTAACCTGCAGTAACATTCCACTCACGCAGCCATTCTTGTAGTAACCGGCCGCTTGGCACAGCCCAGAGCCCTACCGGCCAGCCTGGCACGCCTGGCGCAACAACCGCCGCCAGGCCCGCTGGAGCGGCAGCGGCTCGCTCTGCGGCCCTCACTCGTGGTACAGCACTACGTGGACGGGGCCGAGGCATAGAACTGGCCCCCATACCTCCGCGACGAGGAGCGCGCGGTGGCCTTGGCGCTCGCGGCGGAGCGACGGCCCCTACAGCAGCTGCAGCGGGAACTACGCCCACACCTGTAGCGGCAGGCCCATCAGCAAGGGCTTTTGCCGCCGCAGGGATAAAGCGTAAGGTCGAATCAGAAGCCGCTCCAAGCGCCGCAACTGCTGCTTCTCCATTTTCGCCCACAGCTGCTCCTTTCGTACCATCGTCGGCTGGCGGAAGTTTAGCCCAAACGCGGCTAAGGCGCGGGACACCGGTGGCACGTCCACCGTCCGGTCCTGCTCCAGCTGTTCCGGTCGCTGCCGACACTGTCGCTGCTGACACTCCTCCTACGTTGGTCATGATAACCGATCCCTCTGTAACCATACCAGGGGCCGCGCCAACGCCCTCATCTCCAACACCTGAACTCACCGGCGCTCCCGCTGAACTACCCGAGGCGGAATCCGCGAAAGCTGATGGGGAGCCACCAGCAGGCGAAGAAGATATTACAGAAGCGACAGAAGAAAAGACCGAACAAACTGATGAAGAAAGCGAGGAGAGCAGTGAACCGGAGGACGAGGTTGAAGAGGAGGAGGAGGAAGGCTTCGACGCCTGATCGCGCACGGCCATAGCTGGCGGGACACTCCTGGACGACCGTTGAGGACGTCGATGGTGCGGTACCTGGCACTTCGTTTCTAGGTGTAGCGGACGTCGCTCTTTGTACAAGCGTGGAACATGAACTTGTCCCCGTGCGCCAGCGCACTTTTCTCACTCTTCGTTTAATGTGTGTGGCCGACCTTTCCGAGCCGCGTCCGAATTGCCAACACTGCTATCGAGCGTGACGACCTCTGCTGACGACAAGCAGGGCATGAAGGGAGGGTTACCGAACAACGTTGTATTCGTGGCCTCATGCCAAGTACTCCAGTTCCCTTCTCGCCTTACCGTCAGCAGCGATGGTGCGCAGGCATAAAAATGCCCATCAATCTATCCGCGGGGTGTTGCGTCGTGATCCATTCCGGACCGGAAAAAACTACCAGCTGCTATGGAACCGACCTCACTGAGTTAACTATTTAAGCCCGCCGCGGGATCGAACGTTTTCATTCTGTCGTTCTCCCTCCGCAACCAACACTACTGACTGTACTATACGTGCCGAGATTCTCAGTACACTCCATGCTGCACAAGGGTCTCTTGATCTATGGGCTTCCCTTTATGCTATTCCTGTTGGCCAACTACTCCTCAGGTATCAGTCAATCGCCTTCTTGGCTTTTGGTGTTCCTTCCTGATGAGCCCCAAGCAGGAGCATTCGGCGTTTCGCTGTTGGGCACCGGGACGGCAAATGTGAAGACCGTTCTGGAAGCCTGGACGACCACCTACCTCTACCACCGGGACGACGTTGAGTGCGTAGCCCACTTGTTTAACACTCGCCCTCACGAGACGCAGTCTCCTCATCTTGTCTTCCGGCAGGATAACCTACTCGGGAACAGGAGTGACCCAGTCCTTGGCGACATTCCAGCGTGGAGACGCGGTACAGTACTTCGCCTATTCTCCCCTTTCAGTTCTCCTTGATGATTCTCCCAATGAAAATTGATTGTTGCGTTTATCAAGTTTTCAAAATCATTTCGAAATTATTGTAACAAAAAGGAAAAGATGTGATTCGTGTAGCGCCTCACATGATGATGACATCATGCGTGATGGCAGGACTTCATGTGCTTCGATCGTGCCATGAGCGCTCAAGAGGCTGCCGATAACGGGTTGGACGTGGTAAGTTGATGATGACTTGACGTATATTCATACGAGATCGCAAATCAATTATTTTTTTTTAATGATTATTAGGTGCAACTACCCATCGTTGGTCAAGCGATGGTCATGGCCTACAATGTTCCCGCCATTCAGAATGAAGACAACCTCGTACGTCAATCCATCATGATTTATTCTTCAACATGAATCAGTATTGCAATGCTAAAGAACGACGACTCATGCTCGTGAGCAGGTGATCGACAGGGAGACGCTGGGCTTGATCTGGGCGGGCAACGTCACCAAGTGGAACGATACGCGCATCAAGGACCTCAACCCGAGCATTGCCAACAAGCTCCCGTCGGCAGACATCATCATCGGCTACAATGACAACACGGTCCTCACGCTGATCGAGGTATTGAAACGCACGCTGGAACGCTTCAGCCCAGACTTCGCAGCCGCACTTGCCGCAGCCAATAGGTCACTGGCTGCTCTGCCTCCTGCTCGTCAAGGGCGCGCTGTAGTTGTTGGTGGCACGGCACGTCTAAGCTGGCTCCAGGTGAGACTCTCCCTCGTGTGCGCATGTTCTTGATAAACAGCTCATTCTTCTCTGTTTTCTGTTATTCTTTAGAATCATACCAACGCCTTGACCTTCCTCAACTTAGCCGATATACAATACTCCTCTATCAAGTGGATGAACATGATAAACAAGGCCGGCAACTTCGTCGAACCCTCTACTGCGAGCGTGCAATCAGCCATGAGCGACTATACCGATTACTTCAACTCGGGCAACATGACCGTCGAGATCTTTGATGCAAACGGCACTGATGCCTGGCCCATGGCCTACATGTCGTATATATCGGTCTCCAGAAACATCACGACCTTCGACTGCTCCAATACTTTTGAGTTACTCAGCTGGATTGCCTGGCTTCAGACCAATGATGCGTATGTGTCTCCCCTACAGTGACATGTGAATTCTTTCATGCTGACCGATTACTGGTCACAGTGCCCAAAACCAAGCGATCCAACTCGGATTCGTGCCCACGGATTTTAGTCTCAATAAGGTGATAATTGGAGAGATGTCCCAGGTCATGTGTAACGGCGACCAGGCCTATACAACTTCATTCCTCATCGGGAGTGGAGGGCCAATGCCTTTGTTCACTGCATGGGCTGTGGCGCAAACATCCACGGTGACGCAAGTGAAGTACTACGAATCTACCACATCTACAGCCAAGCAATTGTTAGCCACCAACAGTGCCGATTTTGCGGTTGTAGATAACGGTCTCTCTGCATCGTGGCATACACGCATTCCTGGCGCTATTCTCACACCAGTAAGTGCCTATTCCGTTGTGCCCGGTACTTGCCCACCCTTGTGCTGCTTTGTCCCACGTGGTTACCTCCTTCTCATCAAGGTATGTCACAGGGTATAATGTTCCCGAGCTTCAAGGGTTGACGCTTGTGCTCGACTTCCCGATTATCGTTGGTATTCTTAACGGCAGTATAACGTATTGGGACGACGCATCTATCTGGCAGCGCAACACGGATGAAACAGTGCGCGCCAAGCTGCCTCATCAGCCTATTATCCCGATCATTTCCTCAGTCGTTAACCCTGTCACACAAGTTGTGTCCTTAGCTCTCAGGAAAGCAGTGCCCAGCTTTCAGGTGCGCTAGTGTGACCATTTTTGTCCTGCTCGATGTCAGTATGGTACTCACACTTTCTTATAGATTCCATCGAACGGTATCAGTTTTCCCGTACAGAGCGAATACAATCGATCCATCACGACCACCGATGTTTTTGGTCAGCTGAAAGCCAACCAGTACTCCTTCGCCATGTATCAGTTCTACGACATATTGGCCGATCGAACTTTGCAAGCGGCCTCTTTGGTTAATCCTGCAGGCACTGTCGTGGCTCCTACCACCGAAACCATTTTGAGTGCCGTCGAAAACTACCTTGTCAGCCAACCTGACCTTACCTGGGCCAGCTTCGTCCTTGGTGCGTTGAACCCGTTTCCCTCCTCCTTGCCCTTGTCTTAACGAAGACTATTACTACAGCCGACGGAAATAACAGCTGGCCGATGGGTCTCTTCCTAGCCTACGCGTTCCGTGGCACAGTTTCAGATAATTGCCTGCAAGCAACCCGTCTCGCCAGTTTTCTGTACTGGACCGAAACCAACGCTGCAGCCAAGCAGATCGCCGACCGCCAAGGCTTCGCTCTCACTTCCAGCATACCTAGCCTAAAAGCGTATTTCCTGAACCAACTCAAGAACTTTACCTGCGGGGGAGTGGCAGCGAGCACTGTGGCCAATTGTATTGACGATGGCCAGATCTGCTCGGGAGCCGGCGTGTGTACCAACCAAGCCTGTGTGTGCACGTCAGGCAGAGAGGGCCAATACTGCGAGAAGTTTATTTCGGCTTCCTCATCATCCGATTCTACAGCTGTCGCCCTTGGCGTCTCGATTCCGGTGGCCATTGTCATCATTCTTGCTCTCCTCGTGATCGCAGTTGTGATAGTGCTTATCGCAAAGCTTCGAGGGAACAAGTCTGACGATTGGGAGATCGATTACGACGAACTTGAGCTCGGCGAACAACTTGGCGCTGGCGGATACGGACAGGT